>LGAG01000188.1:424671-439359 GCA_001278395.1 Lerema accius
GTTAAGGTTTTAACTTTTGTTACGTAAAGGCGGGAAACAGACATGACGATGTAAGCCGATGGCAAAGAGAATTATTAAAAATGTCTATCAATGGGAACTAAGGAAAATATATTATGCAAATGGATGTTTATAAATATAAAAGGCGACTTACAAATTATATGTATACATTACAGACAATCATGGATTTTTTATTATAACTTTATAATAACGATAACGTTTGTTTCAGGATGTGGTGGACAATCACCGGGAACTTCGGGAACATTCTACCCATCGACTGGACGAAGTCCTTCTCTCGCAAGATGCACATTCCCACGCTCAATCTTAGTGACAAAAAGGTCAGTTGACATTTGTAATACATGCAGATGACAGGAGTTGTAGCGTAGAGAGTCATTGACCCCGCTTGCGAAGAAATTGGTCTTGGGTTTGATTTTCGGAGAGGACAGATTATATTGACCTGATATTATTATTGTAAGTATTGAAATCAATCAAATGCAACAATTTCTACATAGATATTTTTCGCCGTGAATGATCATTGTCAAAAAATAAGTTAAAGATTGACGAAAGTGGTTCTTTTCCTAGACATTTAGGAAAATTTTGATCTGAAATAATCAGAATAATTACTCAATATTTTGACATTACATAAATAGTAGCAACCACAATCATCCATTTTCTAGCGGGTTTCTAGTAAAACCACGAACCAATTTGCTACTCTCTGGTTTAAATAACTCATCACTTACTACGAGTACCTACTAACATAAAAACGTCTGACTAACACGTTGTAAAACTCATCAGTTTCTGTTTACTATGTACCTTACTCAACTAAAAGCCATGTGTGACGTAATAATTTGTACAATAGAAATATAAGCCTCGGTTTTTATACTAATTACTTGTCTAGTCAATGAACAATATATTAATATCATAATGGCTAACTTTAGGACCCTCTTAACGAGTTTTAGATTTGGCATGTTGAAATTTAGTTGGATGTATTTAATTTGGGAAATAAAACAAAACCTACACTACCAGACGACATTTGACAAACAGACACATGACTAAATCTTGAATAGTACTAGGTATTCCATAGGGTACCCTGTCGTACCACAAGGGGCCCTCCCATAATCATCTATACTTACCTACTAATAATATAAAGCTGAAGAGTTTGTTTGTTTAAACGCGCTAATCTCAGGAACTACTGGACCGATTTCAAAAATTCTTTTAGTGTAAGATAGTCTATTTATCGAGTAAGGCTATAGACTATGTAACATCACGCTAAGATGAATAGGAGAGGAACATAAATAAAAAGTATTGCGAAAACGGCAAAATTACAGGGCTGCGGGCGATTTCTAGTGGTTGTATATATGCGTACTACACATAGTTATTGGAATTAATAAAAACTATTCAAGGCCAGTAACAATTGGTCTCAATTACAATTAAAACAGACGAGTATTAAGCTTATAAATAGCTGACAAACAGCTAATTGTAAAGCAGTAAACATTTGACTGTAGATAAAAGTTGGTATGAGTCAGCTCACCTCTACACTGTTCTTATTTTATAGTCTAAGGTCATTCGTAATAACTTGTGCGCTCCACATACTTCTTCATGGACGTTATTTTCGCATCATAAATACTGTTATGATCTATGAAAAAATATGTGTTGTTCATATTAACAGCAAAGACGCAAGGAAATTAATAGTACGAGTACCTACTGCAACCGGTTCTGCTTAGATTAGCGATGTTTGTTTGTAAACCAATGTTTGTATTATTATTTAACACGTGAAGAGGATTTTATTTCCCCATCTTCTCCATTTCAAAGCATCTTTAATAAATTAGGGTAGATTATAAAAAATATGATGTGCATAATTCCTGTCATTTTGATTCGGTAATCGAACCCACAACCCTTCAAAATATCACTCCATAGTTATAGAGTTATTAGCGTTATATTATATCCAATATATTTTATACACTTCTATTATATTAATGACTTCATTATATCTATTTGAAGTTATGTAAATGATGTGAAAACTACAGTTAACTTTAAGAGCGCTCGAACGTCACCATTGTCAGTGAAATAAATTTTGAAAACAAACAAATCTTTGTAACTTCGTGAGAAATGCTAATCCCATTGTTTAGTAGAATTTACTGCACAATTTCGTGCTTTGGTAAGCATGAAGTAAAAGTAACGAGCAGGCCGTAAACATAATTCAACTTTAAGAGGTTAACGATATCATTATTTTGTTTTTGATAATAGTTCTCATTACTATACCTCATTAAAACACTGTAACATATACACACAATTATTATAATGCTACTTTATGATTTAAATACTGGCCGTTTTAAAATTGTACCTTAACGATAGCGAGACCGCAGAATAAACAAATGACAGATGAAACATAGAAATACAGACATCAATCAACACGTGGGCGTGAGAGTATGAGTAATTACACAGGCCAGTGGTCTTATACATTTTATTTCAAAACTACGAGTTTTTGTTAATACGTTAGACGTATAAATTGCTGCTACCATGTTATCGGAGTAGTAACTCCACGTCACGTGTTTTAAAATAATGAACTGTTTCGGTATAAGTTTCTAAACGGATATGGATGCGGCACTTTTCTCTGCCTAGCATAGATATAGCCATGATTACAATGAACGTCAATTGTTTCCAGGGTCTAATTACCCCAGATGACGAGATCCACAGTTCGGAGGATGAAGCCGTTGCTTCTGACTTGGATATGCATGCGCTTATACTGGGCGGCTTGCACCAGGACCACGAGTGTCCAGTTAAAACTGCTGATGAGGTAAACCTTTACCTACTTCCTTTATTAATCGACAAACAAGTAAACGAGCCATTAGATCAAAATGGTTATGTTGCTCATTTACATGTAACAACAAAGGCATCACTGATGCGTTATTAGGCCAGTAAGATGAAAGAAAGACTACTAGCTCTTAAGCCTTGAGAAGAAAGACGACAAGTCGTTTGACGGCGGCAAACAAAAAGCTTCCTTTCTTTTAAGCAAGAGGGTGGTCGTCAGACCCTCGGATTTCACAAGTAGTACAATTAGTTGGTAATATGTTGGTATGTATACAGAACTTGCTTTCCATACTCTCTTCTTTTTGGCCAATAAAATGTCGGTTATGCCTTTTGAGGTGATGTTCATGAGCGTGATGTCTAAATCATGATTAGGTTCCTCTGCTCGTTTGTCGATTCCATCAAGACCACGAGGGTCCATTTAAAACTGATGACGAGGTACACCTTTCTATAAGTATTGTAACTTAATTTAAATCTACAAGAATATTTTTTTTAAACCGAACTAAACAATTTGCAGGTAATTCAAGAAATAGACGACATGATGCAAGAGACCCCGTCGTCTGAAGGTGACATTCTCGAGTACAATGAAGCTCTAGAGAAAGGCAAGGAGGTGCTCAGCTCTCCACTCTATGAAGACAGTGAGTATCCTCGTAGCGTATTACGGTTTGCGGGAACAGACAGACATCCTAACAAACTAAGGCTTGTAAGTAACGAATCTCAACCTGTTTGTCTAAGAGCTGTCTCAAAAGCCGTTTGTTTGTATAGTAATCTTCATTTCAAAATTCAAACTCATGTAGGTAAGGATACACTTATGAACGCCATTTTTTTCTACACTAGCCACCATACATAAAGCTGCTTTATAATAAAGGAGACGAACTTGGTGATACTCCTCCGCATATTTAAAGAATAATTATAATACAATTTGGTTATTTAAACAAATTCTCTAGCCTTAGCAGAACTAGTAGCTTACGAGTAATTTAGATTAATACGAGCCTAAGAGTAAAAGAGTTCTGGTTATTCAAGCATAAACGTACTACACCATAATATACTACTACACCAGACCTACGCAATGTTTGTTTCTGACAAACATCGGCTTCCGTCGAATAACTACCGGAATGTAACGCGGAAATTTGACTGTGGGTGATCTCAGACCTTACAGATGTTTTTATTTGTCAAATACAGATTATTAAACTAAATACGTAATTCGTACGACTCATTAGAAACTTGTATAAAAATAAAAATATCTTTGAATAATGTTCTTTGAATAAATCAGACGTAAAACAGTATTTCAAATGTTAACGTCATCGAAATCGAAACTCCTAACCTTGATTAGCTGTCAGCACTTGAATTTCAATGGTTCATCGCGATCTTCATAGGAAGTGTGTAATTACCAACTCATTTTACATGCTATATGAAACACGTTGCATCGTGTATCATTTATATAACGATTTACGGATGGACGAAGTAAGTTAGGAACTAGGGAACGAAAATAATAGGAACAGGCAATGACGACAAGACACGAAAAGACCCAAATGGGCCTTTTATTTTTTGCTTATGACAAATAATTGTGAAGATATTAAGGACGTGCAATGAAGCGAAAAACACTTTACTCAGTTGTATACTTACTTAAGACTGTTTAATATATTTACCAAATATGTACCATAAATAACTATCTATGGATATAGGTTATAGGATATGATAAATAATAATAGTATACGTTTTGTCTTTTGGTAAGGATAAGGTATCTTTTTCCCTTTCAACTAAAAAGGGTGGAAGGCTATAGTCAAACACTTTTATGTATCTGTATATGAAACCGCTTGAATAGTTTTCATTTAAGAGAGTCGTCCTCAGAATATCTGATTCTTTGTTTAATAACTCCCCCATATTTAGTTTGTTATGATTAAATATCGCGTAGTTCTATCAATCTATAAATATACAAGTAGTAATATCATTATCCAATACAAACAAAGGCATACTACGCCTAAAGATTCTTCAGAACTTGCAACTTGATACTGCAAGCGAAGTTGAGATACGAAATACGTAGAATCATTCCAATGTGTTTTAATCCGCTGGCGTTGACAAATTTGTCTTCGAGATCATTCACCCCTGCTCCAATCCAATTGATTTGCTGCTACTGTAAATTAGGTACTTTGTGGCGAGATTTTGATGTGTTTACTGTTTAAAGATATTTACGTGGAGTTCTAAGGTCTTGAACATATGCGTTTATATTCGTTGCCCAACAGCAGTCTATTTAGATTCCGCTTAAGGTTATTTAAATAAGTTCTGTATATAGTGATATATTCTTACAGTTCAGTTTGACTAGGGCTTACCTACAAATACCGAAAGTGTATAGGTATGTATATCTTTAACACCATCATATTCAAGGTTTTTGAATCTCACAAAAGATTTGGGGATCATTTCCATATTATTCAAGAAAAACCCGAAACTTCTGTTAACATTCTCCCCAAAACATCTTTCCAGAACTTCGCCAACTCTCCCTCGCCCAGCTGAACGAGATCTTCATGGAGCTGGAGGTGCTAATCCGAGAGTTCTCCGAGACCCTGATAGCAGAGCTAGCTCTGCGCGACGAGCTGGAGTACGAGAAAGAGCTGAAGAACACCTTCATTTCCCTGCTGCTGGCAGTCCAGAACAAGCGTCGGCAGTACCATATAGAGAAGAAGAAGCGACCGGGATCCCAGCGCTCTCCTAACTTGGGGACCAGTAACTTGGAACCGAAGGTATGACTCTGAAATCTTGTTATAACTAACTGGCAACCCCGTAGCCTAGTTAGTAGTGAGTAGTGACCCTGCCTGCGAAGCGAGGGGTCCCAGGTTCGATTCCCGGCCGGGGCAGATATTTGTGACAGATAAATGTTTGTACTCGGGTCATGGGTGTTAGTGATGTGTTATTTGTGTTGTCCATGCCACCCGTGACACAGGGAATCCTACTGCAGGCGTATGAGTGTGTTACCGTTTACTTAAAAAAAAAAACTTGAGAAATCTTTCTTTGTCATAATAGCTAAGTAGAAAAGGTGATCAATATCATTCATGGACACACCAAAAAAAAAGTACAATTCAAGCAAGGTGGTTGTCGCTAATCAGACAGCTCTATCTGAAAGAGTAATTTCGGTAAAGAAATGACGTACTAAAATTTATTTTTCAATACTTACCAAAGTTACTTATTCTGATCCCAACGCGGGGCGAATCATCCATACTTAATTCGTACACAGTAACTTTATAGATAATGTTTTTATTTCCAGTATTTGACGACAGTGATACCATTCCACCTGAACAACGGCCCGCCAGACAACCAAACGCTGCAAGTTCTTATCAAGAGTAAGTACTGGCAACTATTAAAAATATATTATACCAACTTTGTTATTTTTTTTTTAATCTACTTCTGTTATTTTGAGCTTTTTGTCAAGAAAAAAATATATAGCCTTCAGTTAGGTATTGTAATTTTTAATGACGTTCAGTGTTAGGATTTTTTTTAGCGTTTAATGGATCCTTAGTTCGATTCTCGGCGAGGCAAAAATATGAAAATGAATGATTTTTTTTTGTGGTTTGGGTGTATGTATATTTTTGTGTTTGTTTTCCATAACAAAGAATTTATTATATTAACTTTTTTTTTTTATTGTCCACAGTATTGAAAGCCATCAATGAAGACAGCCCCACAGTGCCCACGCTGCTAACAGACTACATTCTCAAGGTCCTCTGTCCCACATAAAGTGTTTTCAATAACAAAAATAGTAAAATATACCCTAATATTATTGTAGGCTCATCGAAAGTCGCTCTATTACACTAATATTGGATTTTAAATCCGATTTAAAGGACAAAATTTATTTAAATATAAACGTTTTAAAGGACAATGTCCCAAAGTGACGTCTTATTTTAGTGTTGCCATCAAAAAAAAAAAAGATGCTTCACAAAAATGTCATAAATTCTATTTTGAATTTAATGATAGTGTACAGAATTGGATTGAACTTTTCACGGTTATAATATTATCAAAAACTAAAAGATTGGATATAGTGGAATTCCACTTTATTATGGAAATTAGAATAAAAATCCAAAATTAATGTAATACTCGATAAGCCAAAATTAACTTAAAACTTGCGGATTTCAACAAAACACGGAAGGTTAGCACATCTATTCACACTGTTTATTTCCATATCAACACTTTACAAGTTATAATAAACCTTTTCCTTAATAAGAAACTAATTCAATTTTAAGCCAAATAAAAAATATATTTCTTGCTCATCCCAGATTTTAACAGTTAATTTATTTACTATTTTAACCGCGATAAATTTCAATAACATTCAAAATATTCAATTTCAAATAGCTTCAAGTTCACGGTTATAATTGACGGTGCTCAACTGTTCGCAGTAGTTGTATGAAAATATCATGACGAAAGGAATTTCTCGCGTTAAATATATTTTTAAAATCTTACGCGTTTATATTTTTGAGAAGAATGTCGTGATTTAAAAGTAATGATTGGAAGACGGTGTTTCATAGTTATTTTAGTGTCGATGTAATCAGGCTAAGTGAAAATGTGTATTGAAAATATGTTTGCTTGCAGTGAGTGTTGCCATAAGCACCAGAGGGAATATCCATTAATATTTTGATATTTTTACCTGTTGAGTCACCGATCTCTTTAATATAAAGTAGGCAACTTTATAATTATAATTGCGGAGTTTACATAGGTAAATTAATAATTTAAAAAACCACAATCTTGTTGCAAATCCAATGACAAATAGTCGTCGTTGAATCCCAGTACTTTTAGTGTTGCCATACATTACAGTGCGAATTCAACAATAATGTAATTATTAATACCAATACTGTATTATAGAGATCGGTGAAATAAATTAATAACCTATTTTACATATAATTTATTTATCTACAGTTTTTAATGTACTATTTTGTTAAAAAAAATTGGTTTATATAACATTGTGTCTTAATGATACGTTTGGTTTAGTTTATAAGGCGTTAGTAATTGTTTGGAAGGATCAAAAGTCGAGTCGATATTGCCATAACAGTAACAAATTTATTGTTTTCGTGATTTAATTTCGAAACGTACCTATAGTTAGAATATTCGATTTTTTATTACTTTTTTTGCATAAATGAACTGTGATATCGTATTATGGTAGTTTGTTAATTATTGCTTCCTCTTTAGATTTACTTACTATGCGCTGTTTTCTTTATCGATTTATTTAATTAAGATTAAATTAATTATCCCTAATGATTTGATGTCTGGCTGGCAGTTATTTTGATTGTGATGTAAATATGAAAACGAAACTGGAATTGCCCTTCAAAGTTATAATTAATGATAAATGTAGTATAACTCTCGGAAGAGGCTTGTACATAGTCAAATCAACTTGGTGTTTTCTTTAATCGTAATATTATATGTAAAATACTTGACCTTACTGCGAACACTCATGAATTTCGGTAAAATTATTTGACACATTATATCTATTTTTTATGAAAGGACTAAAAAATGGCAACATTTTGACCTATAAAAAGTAATTCGTGTTAATGCATGTGAAATTATGCAAACATCGTGAAAAATAGGTCTGCTCTTAAGAGGTCGACAACAAGGTTATCAGTGGGCCATCGCAGTGAGGTCAATACGTATCAATAAAGATAACTCTCTTGTCATTTGTTTATAAAACATCGAATTTTATTTTTAATTTATATTACGAGCAAATCAACTAGATTATAGATTGTAGTTCTATAAAACATAAATCGTAGGACAAAGTTTTGTTTTAAAATAATAATTATTCACTATTCACGTGCACTATTTTGTAGTTTAGATCGTAACGTACGTTTAAGATTAATCTCTAGTCTCATTAATTTCGTAATCATGAGTTTGTTGCGATTTTTAACGCCAACAAAGTTATGAATAAGAAATTCGATACATTAAATTGCATGATATAATGTGTAAAGTTGTTGTTGTAATTTTAAACATTTTAAATCGTAAAGTTGATGTCGGTTCGCCAAATGCGAATGCTTATGTCGCACGTTTTAAATTTTTCATGTAGTAACACCAAGTATTCGTTGTCTGTATCTCAGAGAGAATGACGGTACCAAGGATTGAGTGAAATAAAAAGGCCCATAAAATGAATTATCTTAAACCTTAAAGTTAAACATAAAAGAAATGTTATATAATTACTATAAAACTATGTAATTTGTGACAGTTGATACTCAAAACATGTAATATTGATATTGATACTCATTGTAAACAGCTGGAGTGTGGCGGCCATTTTGAATGACGGCAATGGTCGCAGGTATGGTACCTGGCAAAATAAAGGAGCTTGTACTAAGATTTCCTTGTTTTATTGAATTACAAAGAAACCTTGCGGAGATTCCTTCAATTTTTTTTTTTTAATTTTTGTATACGATGATGTTGCATTCACCGAAAGATAATCGTAAAGTTCATAGGTAATAATTACTTATGATTATTTCTGAGAATCAAATTACTTTAATTTAACTTCCCAGGATAGTTAATAAACACATTATTTATAATTATTTATTCATTATCATAACCGCTCATATACATTTTTAAAACAAAAACAATTTAATAGACAAAAAAATTAATATTTACGTAGATACTCACGTAGGCACGTTGTTAAGAGACGATTGTAGTTGTAAGTAATTTACTGTAAGTGCAACTGTAGGAAATCTATGAAACTGGTGACTCTGGTGAAACCTGACGGGAACCCGCGCTCGCAGCCAGAACTACTCACAAACGAGCTGACGCCAATCTGTATTGAAATAAGATATTACTTTAAATATCGAGTATTGTTTGCCAACAGCCGCTTAGACGCTAAAACATAGACAGTACACGTAATCGAAGTATACCCCGTTTTTTTCGTCGTGATTTAAAAGGTAAACAATCTTGGCACTACTTTTATTTATTTCATTAATTTAAAAAAATATTTAGAAGCGTACACAAATTTATTTTAACATTAAATTATTGTTTATTCTTTAACTTTTTAAAATTTGTGTCTGTCTTATTTTTAAATTCGATAATTACATTAAAAAGACACTGTAAGATTGTTTGCCTTTTAGATCGCGACGAAAAAAACGAGCTATAGGTACAGTCACGAGCATAAATATCTCACCAAGACTTGTCTTCCATCTCTTTCTACCAGAAGAGGTCCACCCGTGTCCCCGCCGCAGATACCGACCCCACCCTCCCCGCTCGTACAGATGTGGTTAGACGTCGCGAACTGACCGTACACCGCCTGACATTGTTCCACGGTGATCACTTGCAGACTCACTTCACTCACGACTGAGAGCATGGAGACGCCGGTTTGTTCTATAAAAAAATATATTACACAGTATCATCATCACAAGCCATAACTGTCCTACTGCTAGTCTCTAGTCTCCTCTGACAGTATGATGTCTTGATAATAATGAACAACGAAGAAGCAAGTGACTTTCTCACATTCTTAAGTTGCGGTATATATTTTAATAAAGTACGGTCTATGGGTGTGAACCATAATAATGTATGGTGTATTCATTACTTACTATCAATGAGATAATAAGTGCTCACCATCTGCAGTCCTGCCGTATCCTGCAGCAACAGCCCATTCTCCAGCAAATCTGTCTCCGAGGTTCGTTGGCAGCGCAATGGGTTGGATATTATCTGAAAGATACGTTAGCCGATGTTATTAAACGTTCCAAAGTATTAAAAAAGTAAAAATGCCTATCTATCAGAATATTTAAGTCTAAGTAGAAGTCTAACTAAACATCAGCTCCTGAGATCAGCTCAGTCCATTTCTTTGGCATTCTTCAAAGCCTAAAACGTCTTAAAATATAAGCCGTCATTGATTTGTTTTCAATGTAAGTGTGACAAACGCTACAATATATTTTTGGTAAGTATATCCTCCTAATATTCAGCAATTGTACCTATTGTTAATTTATTACATGATCACTAGTTTTCCTTACTTGAAAGCATGACAGGATTCTGTAGATAAATAACAGCGATGTCGTTTTGCAATGTAGCCGGATTCCATCTGGGATGAGTGGCGATGGTAGACGTAGCGATACGTTGTCCGCCGTAGAAGAGGAAGTGTGACCCAAGGACCACGACGAATCGGTTAGCTTGGAGCCTGCCGTCGAACCAGCAGTGGGCCGCCGTGACCAGCCGGCTGCGGGCGATCAGCGACGATCCACAAACACCAGTGTTTGCGTGGTTCTTGTAGTTGATTAGTACTCCGCCCTGGTTAGTAACATAGGTTAATTGGGTGTGGTTTTTCTGTTTAACTTTTTAAATGATTAGCTGTCTGTAATGTTGTAGTTAATGTTTGATCCTTCTGTTTCTGGCCGATCTTTAAAGAACCGATCGTTTTAGAACGTTACAATCATGCCACTGCATTTTTTTTGTATGACATGACATGACAGGTTAAAATCGTTGAAGGAAAGACTTGTGCCCTGTAAGTGGACCATTAATTAGTTCATAAATGGTTTCATAGTGTTAGATAACGTACCAGGTAAGGATGAGCGTTAGGTTGGGCGGCATCCCCACCAACGATTCTTGACGAAGGATTTTGATTGGCAAAGTAAGCATCCTCTGCTGCCTTAATCTTCGAAGCCGTCGGTATACCTATCTTCTCGTGATAACCGAGGAAGTTCTCCACCTCGATGGCATTGCAACACACCACCAACGATAAAACTACTAACAAAAACATTTCACACGATATTTGCAGTAGTAAAATTTTCCCCAATACCACCACTTATATAATTTTTGTTCTGCTAATTATCAACAACGATAAATGATCCTGTGATTTAATCTTAGATGCAATCATAGGTGATCGATATAAAAATGATAAGATCTATCGAAATTCATTAAAGCAAAGATAGTTCTGATTTGTTTTCCTATAGTTATCTGTACCAAAATCTTTGTTAATCATGCCGCTTTATAGATTAAAGTAAAGTGCCAGCTATTATGTTACAGTAAAATAAACTGTAGTTAGTTTCAGGGATATAGGGTAAATTTTTGTACAGTTTTCCAAGCATAGCGTTGAGGGCGCGTTCACAGAAAAAGTTCGTTATACAGGTCCGTATAAACGTATGTGTTATTTGCGTATGTATGTATGTGTGTATGGGCGAGTTCACACAGAATACGGTATTCCGGGTACAGTAAAAAATATTGGTCTGATAAGATAAGCAGCAATCCATTTTACAGGTCCGTTTTAAGGTATATATAGTTGATCCCGTATCAACGGAAATATGGATCTGTTTATCGTCGAATCTGTTTAAATCGGTTCTGTAAATACGTGTGAATAATTAGGTAGGTACCTACGTCCATTAGTGAGGGATCCGTTGACCAGGATCCTGTAAAAACGGACGTTCTTGTGTACCTATTGTGTATGCGCTTTTTTTCATAATTACATTTAATTTTGTCAATGTGCAGTGCAATGCAGTCCTTCTGGTAAGGTTCCATTTGTCACCGTTTTGACCTTAAGAACACTGGATTACTGGCGCTTGTTTCGTAGCTTTCTAGGTTTTATTAGTAGGTAAGTGTAAACGTTAGCGATTAATCAAGGTGTACCTAACTGGCATAAGGAGCCATTGGCAATATTCCTCTGAGATCATAACAACAAATATCTTCAAAGATGTGTGATGTCTATCAACTCTACTATTGAAAAGTTACTCACTTAAGATGAGTAGTTTATTGTGATTTCCTTAGTGACTTTTGCAAGTCGTCATCAATAGTAGGTAGATGAAGTGGGTGTCTCGAAAGAAAATATGAAATATGTCGTATTAGCCAGAGGTATTTATATTTACTCACTCGTTTTTAATACCTTTCACATATTACCCGTAGTCAGAAGTTTGAGAGGTAATGACACAACTATTTTTTTTTCGATGATTGGAATTTTAATGGAACTTAAAATGTTCCCCCATGTAAAAGCTTAGCAACTCTCTAATAATTTTAATTAGGTGTTAAGATCCAAGTAACTTTAGTACTGTGCTTTAATATAATCAATGGGTTTGTCAAGACGTGTACCTACGGGTCTTACGCATGTATGATTCATAATCAGATTGGTGCTAGTTATATTTTCAATATCACCTTGATTTAACTTCCCATTTAAATTTTTAACTTCAATTTGATACTTAAAAATACTGTTATATAATATGGTTAATATCAACCTTTTGCTGCTTCCTATGAATAAATAAAATTACACGGTCTTTTTAAAAATATTTTATTAAAGTAATATCTAATAAATACTAAAATCTCTTGGCACGACTATTGGATGGATAGTCAGTAAAACAGGAGGGTGCGTTGAGTTGTGACTACTAGTACAGTAACTTGTTGAGCTACACGTACTGGTTGATGAAGTCCAAGAAACTGGTGACTCTGGAGAAACCTGATGGCAAACCATCCTCGCAGCCAGAGGCAGCTCCAAACGTGCCGATACCAATCTGCAAAAAATAAGCAATAATTTATAGAAAAACAAAAATACGAAAATCTTTTACAATGGAGACGACATTGACATCTCACTTCTCACATGTCGATAATACACATGTAATGTGGAGTGTCCCAAAGAAATAGACATACATACATGCTTTAATAAGATTACTCTCCTTTGGGCGCAGTCAGTAGTCACTACCAAAATAGTCAGTAGTCATTACCAAAATAGTCGTGGTATTAGGGTAAAGGGCAATATTATTAGAATCATTATAAAAATTGTTGAGTTGTGTTTGCCTATAATTGGGAAGGCATTTAATATGATTTTGTTTGTACTATTATTGATAAGTGTGCAATGTACTTTCCGTTGGCGATCCTTAATTAAATAAATAAATAAATAAAAAAATTGCTTACAAAAGGCTATCCATTGAGACCATCGATTTCTTAACTTGCATTCTGATATTACGAACATGGGTTAGAAAAGAGCGCAAAATTCGCGCACAAGTATACCTAACCTATATTAGTCTTGGAAGCTTACCAATTTAGGTGAGTCTCCGAGAGTCACCAAGGGACCGCCACCGTCTCCTCTGCAAGTGCCCACGCCTCCGACACCGCTGGTACAGAGTGTATTGTCCTGGACTATAGCTCCGTAGGTCGCGCGACAATCGGCGTTTGAGATCACTTGCAATGTTACCTCGTTCACCACCGCCAGAACGGATACTGAGGTTTGAGCTGTGAACATACATTCAGGTTTGTTGATTTTTTGGATCTCCAAACGACTTTTTTTGATATTATCCTTCATGTTAGTAGACTAAAGAACTTATTTATCAGGACAGAGTAAGGTAAGGTGATATTAAGTTAATCGATCTGTTTCGGTCATAGCGTGTAGGCACTAAAACAACGTAGCCTTAAAGTGTCGTAGGTCAACCCATCCAGAATACTTTTTTTTTTTACGGGGGAAAATCCTAAACCACCCCGGTGTCTCCTTAAACATGCGCGCGGGGCCGCGGGAATCCAAATTCTTCCGCAGCCCCGCACTAGTGTTGGCCCGGTGTGAGCCTCGTCTCTTGCACGGGGTAGTGAGGTATCCAGAATACTTGTGTTATCATTTTGAGACAATTAGTACTCACAATCACTGGTGAAACCATATCCTGAAGCTACAGCCAATGCTCCCTCAAATGTTTCACTCGCGTCTGTTGCCAACTGAATGGGTTGGATAGAACCTGAAAACATGTAAAATTATGTTAGTACATAATATATTTACAATTTATTTAGCATCGATAAGACTATTAAACCACTTCCTAGTAAAATCTAGAAACCTAGCAAAAATTATAAAATGCCTGCTCAAAAAGGTTTAATTTGTTTCTTGTATACCTAATATAAAATTGTATCTATATATCTTATATTAGGTATATAATCTGGTTGCAATTCCTATAAGAATACGTCCGGCGTAAGGGAGTTATGTTTAATAAT
>LGAG01000188.1:444726-456014 GCA_001278395.1 Lerema accius
ATTAAGTTAGTAGGTAGATATGCTGCATTTCTATAACTCGCTTGTCTATGTCTAGTTTCCACGTCACATTTTCGTCGAAAGGATCCGGATTCGATTCCCAACAAAGCAGATATTTGAATGAAAGTAATGATGTTGGAGTAATGATGTTATAAAATAATAATGTCACTATTAATTTAACGGTCATGAAATTGTCATACGTTTTAAAGATAANNNNTTGGCCAGGGCCGTCTTTACCCGGGGGTTCAAGGAGTGCAGCCGCACCCGGGCGCAGGGTACTAGGGGGCGCCGAGCACTAGAAACTTAGATTTTTATTAGGTGCTTACATTTAGATTATTTGCGATTTTTTTATATACATAAATTAATGGAAAATTGAAATTATTTTGCGTTTTTTTTGGAACAATAGGGGCGCCGGCTAATCAATCGCACCCCGGCGCGGAATATGCTTAAGACGGCACTTGGGTTGGCCAAACATCTTTACAAACTTTCACATTTATAATATTAGTAGGATACCTCATCGTCATATTTAAAAACAGACAAACATTATAACATATACTTACTTCGTTACAATCATAAACTTTGAGATCGTCATAGGTTTGCCTATAATATTTGAGGAATTCCTTTGATTTTACCAGAATCCCATCATCTTAACCGAATAATGGGCGATTAAAAACATGTTGATGAATTGAGAATCTCTTCTATTTTTGAAGCCCGAAATGCACTCGGGCGAATATGCGGGCGGCATATTTAATAATATTTTGTAGAACGACGTTTGCCGGGTCAGCTAGTATATATTAAAAAAAACTTTAAATTCTCTGTAGGTACTAAAATATAAATGTGATTTATATTATGTGGGAGGTGTTAGTCTTAAACATCACCATGTATTACAAAAGGGAGGAGAGGTTACCAAACAATCCACCCTTTTAACGGAAGACTATTAAGTAGGTAGGTACCTACCTAGATAATTTAAGATGTGTTTTTATGTAGACAAATTCTAAAGTATAAACTATATTTAACCAATTGTAAGACGACGTAGTGATTAGGTAGGTACCTACCTAATATTAAGATATTATACCTCTTACATAAGTTTAGTGATGACGTCATAATTAGGTACCTACTTAGAGTTGAAGTTTAATTCTTAGCTAAAAAACAAATTCTAAATTATAAACTATCTTTAAGCAATTGTAAGACGACGAAGTGATTAGGTAGGTAACATTAAGATATTATAACTCTTACATAAGTTTATTGATGACGTCATAATGAGGTACCTACTTAGAGTTGATGTTTAATTCTTAACTAAAAACGAATTCTAAATTATAAACTATCTTTAAGCAATTGTAAGACGACGAAGTGATTAGGTAGGTAATATTAAGATATTATAACTCTTACATAAGTTTAGTGATGACGTCATAATTAGGTACCTACTTAGAGTTGAAGTTTAATTCTTAACTACAAACGAATTCTAAATTATAAACTATCTTTAAGCAATTGTAAGACGACGTAGTGATTAGGTAGGTAATATTAAGATATTATAACTCTTACATAAGTTTAGTGATGGCTATGTCCGCTTTTTGGGGAAACTATTCTGTTTTCAAACTTCTACAAAATTTATATGCAAATTGTACGTACCTTACCTACCTAAAATACAGATGTAAAATGGGATGTTATTTTTAATGAATAAATATTTCAAATTCAAAAGCCAAATGTCTTTTAATTTTTTTTATTGTCTGCTTTTCCACAAAAACTCTTCATTTATAATATAGTAGGTATTTTACTAACTATAATATAATATTATTTATAGTTTTGTCATTATCTTGAAGTGAACTACACATGTTCAGCGATGAAATCTAGGAAGCTGGTGACCCTGGAGAAGCCGGTAGGTAGACCTCGCTCGCAGCCATCCGCCGCCCCTATGAATATACCCACACCGATCTGAGAACAAAAACAAAAAACTGCTAAAAAAATTGCCTATGTCACGCTCAATTGAGACTATACAATACCACACACGTTGAAATCCGTCAAACGTCAAACCCTAGATTTAGACCAAGCCAAAGAAATGGACAGACATACATAGTACATACGCTCAAAATGCATTACCCTCTTTGAATAGTCGGGTAATATTTAACTTCATTACACGCAATATTTTACGTAGACTCGTAGATAAACATTGCATTAATCTAACTAGGGACGGTCTCCCTTGGCGATTGATACAATGCAATAGCAATATCAACATGAAAGTAATCAGTTGGCTGTAACTAAATCAGTTTCACACTAGTGAAGTTGACAGACTAGGCACGTTGTACTAG
Source organism: Lerema accius (assembly GCA_001278395.1). Lineage (NCBI taxonomy): Eukaryota > Metazoa > Arthropoda > Insecta > Lepidoptera > Hesperiidae > Lerema > Lerema accius. The sequence goes on from LGAG01000188.1 coordinate 447,030, forward strand.
GCAATCTAGGCAGCTAAGCTGCCGAAATATTTGAGGAATTAGTGACTGCACACGCACGTACGCATACGCACATGCGCAGGCTCCCATACAACGATAATACGTTCGTCTGGCTGCCGCAGCTTGGCTAGCCTGCACGCCTGGTCTAAGATTGTTGATCTTTGAGTTAAGATTGAGAATGAAGTTACCAATTCCGGTCTTCCATCTCGAGTAAACACGAGCGGTCCGCCGCCGTCTCCCTTACAAAGACCGACGCCGCCGGCGCCGCTCGTACAGATGGTGTTTGGCTGCGCACGCCCGCTGTACACACTCCGACATTCCTCCACTGTTATCACTTGAGCCCGCACCTCGCTCACTACTGACAGCACTGGAATGCTGGTTAGTTCTGCAAGATTAATTCACGTAAAATCATCATTTTTCATCATTACAACCCATAACTGTCCCACTGCTGGGCTCGGGTCTCCTCTCACAGTGTGAGGGGTAGGTACAGGCCATAGTCTACCACGCTGGCCTAGTGCGGATTGGCAGACTTCACACACCTTCGAGAACTTTATGGAGAACTCTCAGGTGTGCAGGTTTCCTCACGATGATTTCCTTTACCGTAGCAAGTGATAATTAGTATCCAATACGCACATAACTTTTTAAATTAGAGGTGCGTGCCGTGGGGTTTGAACCCAGGATCTCCCGTTCGAGAGACCAATGTTCAAACCACTAGGCTATCACTGCTATCCTACTAATATTATAAATGTGAAAGTTTGTAATGATGTTTGGATGTTTGGATGTTTGGATATTTGGATGTTTGGATGTTTGGATATTTGGATGTTTGGATGTTTGTCCCTCCTTCACGCTCTAACCATTGAACGGATTAAGCTGAAACTTAGCACACAGATAGTTCGCATCTAGGAATAGGACATAGGATACATTTTATCCCGATTGTAGGTTCCCTTGGGATGATTTGTACGTTTCTTTGTTTGTGCAAAACCTATTTCCACACTTTTCTCCAGAACTACTGGATCGATTTAGATACGGTTTTCAGTGAAGGATATGTGAGCCACCGGAGATTGTTTTTAGACAAGTTCCATGGTGCTAACTCACTAGGGGGCGCAGCGGTAGCGTTTTGAAATATACTATTCACTTTATCTGCGGACTGGTTAAAGCAATTTAGCTCGAACTTTCAGTAAACAGTTTATGATAGACCCCCAAACATTTCTAGCTAATATTTTATACTATTAAACGACCAAAATTTATATTTACGTACGTAAAAATGTAATATGGTCGGTGGAAACGGCATCGTCAGGGGGGACGAATTGTGCTTTATAAGACGTTTTTGGGTTCAAAAAATCGATTTATCATGGTTTTATTTGCAGAAAAATGCGTTTTCATGTAGTATTTAATATTGATTATGAACATAATGGTGGCGACATCTGGTTCAATGTATAACAAAAATGTGAACTAATTTAAACAATAAAATTAATGTAATTTTTGACATCAACAACGGTTGCTATGACAACATTGTCCACAGTTTTATTTTATTTCTTCGTGGTCAGCATCTTATTTTCATTTAAAGTAGGTCGTTAACAATAAATCATAAAAGCTGTTACACCTGAAATAAAATTTTAAAATGCCCTGATTCAGGGAATATAATAATTAAACCAAGAAAATCCGTCGGGGGCTGTCTTTACCTGTCTTGACTTTTTATTAGAATAGGAAAAATATTGGGTACAGAATTACCATCGGAAACATATTGTAAAAGTCACTACCAATATCAAAAGGCAGCCCCAGGGGTATTTTCTTGGCTTAATAATTATATTCCCTAAGTCGGGGTATTTTTAAATTTTATTTCATTCTTTCACAATTATACTTTTTTCATCTGTCGTGGGTATTTCCAAATTTTTTTTTTTTATTAACTTAATCAAATAATATGGTTAAACAGGTTTGAATTCAATGTGGCACGTATGCGTGCTATGACCTAGCTAGATCGTTACATCCTAACATGCTGGAAAATAGGTTCCCTTAGGAATCAACTTTTTACAAAACCTTTTTTTTCTGCGAGTGACAGTGTAACTAATTACTTGGTTAAAAACTTACAACAATGTGACTTTGGTAAAAGCATTTAAACGCACAATTTATTCCAGGGGAACCTATAGTCAGGATAGCATACTATTTACTCTATTTACTATGAAAAAAATCTTAAAAGAAGCTTTTACGTAAATACTGCTTTTTTGACAGCTTTGTATGTGCAATATTATTTGCCGTGTGTTTCCTGTTACAGTCACTAGATGGCAGTGTTCAGGTTATTGAATCGCGGGATTGATAGGTAGGTACATGTAGTTCCTACATAGTCCAGTCAATTAGACCTGAATCTGAGGAATAATTCGCATAGAGCTGAAAATTGGTACAGATGTTAAATACGTCATTACAAATAAAGTGTCTAAAGTCTCCATCGATCCCATGTGTGCTTTTTTTATTCAATGTCAAATAATCCGGGGTTTCCCATTATTCTCGGAAATCGGAATTATTATAGTAAAAACAGGCCAGACAAAAGTTGTAGATCATACAATTCTCTACATCAATTGTTCTATTTTTTTTTCGTATGAATTACCGTTCGCGAGATATCGCGGTTCTACAACTTTTAAAATTTTAATTTGACTGGACTAATAAGTAGGTATTTACTGTTCCGATATAAACTGATTTTCTGATTCCGAACAAGTAATCATAATAATTTGTTGATTAAAAAGTAGAAAAATAATAGGAAATTGGTTAAAAAGAAAAATAATAGGAAATTGGTTTGTTTTACCTTCAAATCAACTTATTTTTATTCACAGATACTGATACTGATGGTTTGCTTTTTATTGTTCGACAAGACTTGGCTATTCTAACGGATTCTGATTTGTACTACTACATGTTAGGTTGTTTAAACTTATCAGAACTTGGTTATTCTTACGGATTCTGATCTGATTTGCTATTAGGTGTTTTAGATTTAACACGACTGAGACATATTATGATGCTCAGTAATGGCCGTCGCCTATAAACACCAGCAACATCAGAAGAAACGCTTATGTTACGCTTGCTCGGACATTTCTTTGTACAACTCCGTGTCATAGTGCACTGGGAATGCTGCATATGCATACATATCGGTTAAAATTATACGGATTGGTTTGTAAAAACAATATTCCGCGGGCGAAGCTGCGGGCAAAAGCTAGTTTCACATAAAATACTGTTCTTAATTCTTAACTTGAACATGACAGGTACACTCTTTAACCTCACGACAGCATTCCTATCGGGGTAGGTGTGAACGACAGTGTGAAATATTTCAAGCTTTGTTGTAAATCAAACAAGAGCTGAAGCCTTTCTGAGGACAACATTGTTAAACTCATTTAGGGTCCCCAAAATTGTGTAAGCAAAAATTCGTATAGTGTATCCACATTTTCACGTAATCCCTGAGCCCTGTACTTCGCGTGAAGAATACCATAGATAGGGGCCATAAGCATAAAATCTTTACTGTCTATCGAAGCCCCTAAAGGATTTTATAGGGACCACCCAATAAATTTTGAAATAGGGCACGGTGCCCCAAGGATTTTCATTACTTACTATCGCTAGTCCTGCCATACCCCGCCGCGACTGCCCATTCTCCTACAAACGTCTCACTAGTGTTCCGAGCCAATGCAATTGGTTGGATGTTAACTGAAATTGTAAGGTTTATTATGGTTAAAAGTAAAAAACGATTTCCTATGTTTAATTGCCTAATGACGGCCATAGGTATCGCTTAGGTACTTGTATAGATAGGTATATGTTTACTGCCACAATTTTGTTTTATAGACATCACAAAAACCACTTAGATATTTTGCCTTCCACTTGCCTCAAACGGCTTCAAAACATTCAATTAAATAATGGTCTTTACCTGTGAGTAGAACCGGGTTTGGTAGATAGATGACAGCAAGATTATTCTGTGACACTGCTGGTTTCCAGTCAGGGTAGGTGACAACCCTGGATGTGGGGATGCGGTCACCGCCGGAGAACAAGTAGTGGGAACCTAGGACCACGACGAACCGGCTGGCTTGAGTTCTAGCGTCGAACCAGCAATGGGCGGCCGTTAGGAGGCGATTACGAGATACCAACACAGCAGCACAAACTCCGACAGATGGGTTGTTTGCATAATTGATTAGTAAACCTGCCTGGATTAAAATATAACAATATAATTCAAATTCAAAATCATTTATTCGTATAGGTATCAATGATACACTTATGCTATATTATAGGAATCTACTTCTATATTACTGAGTAGATATATGCTGTACAAACATGTTTACTTGAGGATAAAATGCTTTTCTGACCGTTTAAAAATTTAACTTGTGATTCAAGTAAATTTTTAAATATTTTGCGGAGAGGTTTTGTAGTTGTTACTTAACATAATCTGGTAGATGGCATTATAATATTAAGATGGCATTATAATATTAGGTGTATCTTTAATAATATTATCAAGTAAACAAAATACTGATTAAATAAAATGACCAATACTGCAGAGGGATTTATATAAATCAAAAATTGTACCTACTCATTACGTATCTTATAATTTTTGTATGACGTACCAGATAAGGATGCGAATTTGGTCTGGCGATATTTCCGCCAACGATTCTAGAGTTAGAGTTCTGACTAGCCAGGATACTGTCTTCAGCTTCCTTGATCTCCCTGGCTAAAGGAATGGCGACTCTTTCATGGTAACCAACCACGCTCTCAACCTCATAGGGGGCAGCACACGACACCAACGACAGGGTCACCAAAACTAAGCGCATTGTAATAAGGAGATACTTTGTCAATGCATGTGAGTTGTGTAGCGTTATTTTATAGTAAGTGCTTATCAATGTATTTATTGCGTTATATGACTAGTATAACATGCGATTTGATATAATAAAGATCAACTAAGGATGTGTTTACTTAACCTAGTTTTAATTTGTATTTCCTACAATACATGTAGGTACTAATTATTTTTTTTTTATATATTTCATTATTTTATTATGTCTTTGCATTGCATAAGCAAGGTAGAATTGTCAAACAACAACTGTCCAGCAATGCAACAGTTTTATTGTCCAACGGTAAATGTGTGTTTATAAAAATTATGTTGCGCATGTCTATATTATTATTTAAATACAAGATAATTGCTTTCAGTTGTTAAAAGTTTTCAGACATGATTAATCACTTTTGTATTATGTTCTTGTACTTAAGATAATTATATTGTGTAAGCAAAAATTCGTATAGTATCCACAATTTATAATATTGCATAACGACAATACCGGTGACTCAATAAGGAGGGTATGATTTTTGTGCATAGAATGTAAACCAAAAATAATAGACAGAATTTATGCAAAACTAAAATAATCAAGTTTCGAATTATACATTGCAGTTTTAAAAAACAAAAGGTTGATAAAAGGAGTTTTAATTTTTGCGAAAATTTATGTAGTTTTACCTTATTGTAGTTAAGGATAAACGAGCTTAAAAATTAAATTATTTTCAGAAATATTACATAACCATTAAAATATTTTTTAAGTTATAAAATATTAAATGCTTGTAAAAGTAATTTAACTATAAAATAAACCTTTCGTTTAACGTTTATAATTATTTTAATTCATATTTATAATCATTTATGTACAAATCATTACAATTAACCCTTAAGTATTACTAAGAACTAATCCAATTCAATTCCAGTGACTTCGGCGATCCACTCCAAATATCTCTGGACTCGTGTAAAGGCGGATGGTAGATTATCGTTACAGCCAGTATTGCTTACGAATGTTGTCACTCCAATCTGACATGAAAAAGAAAAAAAAAGATATAAATTTGAGGTAAAGAAGGTATAGAGTAATGAAGGAAATCAGAGATAATTTTTATTATAAATTATGAATAAGAGTATAAATTACTAACAGAGTAAGGTATAGGTTTTCTTTTTTTATATTTAGGGTTTTTTATTTACCAAAATAATTTCTTCAGTCTGGCTAAAGAAAATCGTTAGTGGCCCACCGTTGTCGCCCTGAAAACAGATAATTAATAAACAGTTAAGAAAAACAAAAAAGATTAAGTCGGTTTTTAAAATATAGAAAAATTATAATTTCACAATGTCATTCAAAATATTAGAAAAAATTTAAACTTTTAATTATGTTGGATACTTATTAGTACTTATTATTCGTATTTAGTGCGTATTTTATTAACAAAAAAACCCACAATTAAGTGTTCATTGCAATTTAGTTGCACTTAACGACTAATAGCTGAAATAGGTATTTTTAACAAGCCATAAAATAACAATTGAATGCTTTTAAATCGATAAAAAAAATAATATCGGGACATTTCCGGTGTTTTGATAAACATTAAATTACGTTGTCCAAATAATGTTACAGATACCTAATCTACCTATCTATGTTTTGGTTAATGCATTTTGAAACATGTGTTATTGTCTATACTGATAAGAAGTTAAGGTTCTTCCCCTGACTGGCTACCTACCAACTGTTTTAAATTAGAAAGATAAAATGTTTTTTCTTGTTCCAATTTCTCATTAACAGTGACCGAGTCTCGTGAACCTATCCATAACTTATTTGGATAGGATTGAAATTTCCTTTTAAATTTAGGATTTAATCGCAATTAAATTATGTATTGTTAGATTGTTACTTCAAGCTTGAAGTTGAATTCTTTCTGAAATTGGTAGTAAGTTTCTCAGTTTAGTAGATGTTTTTAAGTCTTCTGTTTAAAAAAAATACCCACAATAATCGTTTTTTTCTATATCTTCCTTGTACAGACAGACAGAGTTTATTATTCCTTATCTACAGGCAGTTAATACAGTTATCCCTACATATTACGACATTAAAGATGTTATTAATGTTATTAATTTATAAAGCCTCACCTTACAAGTGCCGGAGTCAGTGCTAAAACCACAAACCAAGTTGTCTGGGATGTCATTGAAGTAGGATGAGTTGCACATGGTGTCGATCATCACCGTCATCAGCTTCTCTCGCAGAGTGGGAGATATGAACGATACACCTGGAAAACGAAAATAGACATAATTTTTACAAGCTTTTATTTAGTTTCATCTGTCCCGGTGTTTGTAATCAAATCTGGCAAGCTAAATTTCACACACTTCCCGGTGTTCGACTGAGCTCAAATTTTACACACTGGTCCAGTCCTGATGACAATGCATATTTAAAATAAGCATGATGTGTTACTGCTACCAGGATTGGCGCTAGACGATTGAACTCCTCAACGGTTAACAGTAGGGACTTGAAATTTTGCACTCTTTAACTTTTTATTTCTTTTTCTTATTAACAACTAATAAAAGCTTGTTTATAAAAATATCTTTTAATACTTAAGTTCCTTTTCGATGTAAAGAAGGTATAGTACATGGTAAATTCTATTAAATTCATATTTGTCATTATATGTCAGTAAGCATGTGCAGTGTTCCTTGCCCTATTTGAAGAAGCTGTGGGTACGCACCTGAAGCAGGTATCCCCCAACCAGAAACCGTCGCTCCGAGACCAGCGAAATTATTCTCAGCTATTCTTAGATACGGAAGACGAACTGTGTTTATTGTCGCTGCAAATAAGAGTTAGAAATTTTACGTGTAAATATTTATGAATAGATATTGAAGAATTGACGTGCACATTAAAAAATGTGGGAATGTGAAAACATTTACAGCGCCATCTTTTTTCGCACTTTGTCAGCCATACAGTACAAAGGTAACAATAAGCATGAGCGTCAACTGAGAAGACATTTGTCTAGATCAGGGTTTCCCAACCTTTCCCTGGTCAGGGACCACTGTAATATCAATCTTGTTAGTAGGGACCACCACTATGTAGATATAAAAAAATTACTACTTTAATTTGATTTCTGAGCTTATGGCTCAACGCCTGTTACATTAAAAATCATGCGCGAACCATTTTTTGCCTTCTGCCTAGACTCTAGATCTATAGGCTGATAGAGTAGCCAACCTGTAAGCTGCAGTGTGTTAGCTAGCCGCAGCAGTGCCAGGTCATTGGCAAAGGTATCTGGTTGCCAATCAGGGTGTACTACCACCTCCGCCACGTTGACCACACGTCGACCGTTCTCGTAGCGGTCGTACAGTGAGTGCGCGCCCAGGATCGCCTGAGTAGATAGACAGATCCTTACTGTTACTCGCTAAGGTTTTATTGTATAAATAACTGTAAGCTGTTGTATTTTTATATAAAAAATAAGAATAAGATAATTAAAAAAATCTTTGGTTTATTATGACATTGCAATTTGGAAGATTTCGTTGTTTCTCCTATATAAAAAAAATTAGTTCATATTAACTGAACCTACTTGTCATGATTTGAGTTTTACTTACGGTAAATTCGTTATTAAATTATAATGATCACCTGCACATTATCAACTAGGTCATCATCGTGGTAGCAGCAGTGCGCGGCAGTGATCACCCACTGCGCGTGTAGTAGCGCTCCGCCGCAGAACCCGATCTCACCCGTCGTGCCTACTCGCAGGTACAGAGCTGCCTGTTGTGGTGACATTTTGGAATATCAGGTTGGTGTTTATGGAGTTTGATTTAAGGGAGCGTACCTACAAGTATTACTAATATACGTGACACGATTTTTAAAGAATTGTGACCCTCCCTCCCTCCTTGTAACGCACCGTAATAATTTTCTGTACCCTATGCCCCTCACTAAACGTTATGTAGGTACAACCCAAATGACCATTTCTACATAAAAAGTACACAATTTTCCTGACTTAATAAAATTGTAGGTCACTACCTACTCCTTAGTTTTTTTAGTAGGTAACAAAATAAACAAAGTTACGTAACGCGTTGTTTGATCCTCCCCCTCCTGCTTATGTAACGCATCATAACTTTTTACAAGACCCCCTTAAGAGCTCACTTGTGTTCTATAAGCACGTTTCAGTGATAGGTATACTTATCAGGTAGGCAAGTCCTTGCTAGACTCTAGCGATAGGTAGGTAAATATTTATAACCATTTAATC
>LGAG01000188.1:484507-518931 GCA_001278395.1 Lerema accius
CGTATTTAAGCTATACGTATCGAGATAATAGACAGTGTTAGTTTTGCCCCATTTGTTAGTCTTACCCCACCTTACCTTATATTAAATGCGTTCCCAATAGGCAATCACAATTAACCTCTGTAACCACTGGGTAAAACTTGATTCTATTACTGAAGCTCCGCTATCTGACGTCTGTCTGTCTGTCCATCTATCATCAGGCTGTAACTCATAACCTGTGATAGTTAGACAGTTTACTTTTTTTATATATGACTACAAAGTATCCTCACCTCTCAGCCTGCAGCTCGGAGCAGACAGCAACGACGGCCTGCACGCGCTCCTCGTACGCGAAGATGTCAGTCTCGATGGCTTCATGTTTCTTGGCCGCGGCTTCCACCGCCGCCAGGTCGAAGCCGAAGTTGTCCTGGCTCACCAGCCGCTGGTTCTCGGACAGCCAGGTCTCTCGCATCTGAGCTTTGCGGTTGAATCTGTAAGGAAAACCAGTTTGTATTGAACTCTCGGTGAATTTAATCCTAGTAATCCCACTACCCCAGTAATATTATTGCGTGTATTTTTTATGCACTACGGCAGACAAACGATCAGACGGGTCACCTGATGGTAAGTGATCACCGCTGCCCAGGGACTTTAGCAACACCAGGAGTTAATGCGTTAGGCCAAGGAAGCGATTAACCCGCTTCTTAAAAACCCCATGTCATAGCTAAAGTGTGTTTCAATGTTTAGATATTTGGGATTTTTTCACGCGTTAACCATTTCACGGATTAAGACGAAACTTGACACACAGATTAAACACATCCGATTATACTATCCTCTTAGGAATGTGTTCCTTTGGGATGACTCCGATATCTTTTATCAAAATCACATTTCTGCAGGCAAAACCTCTATATATACGTCGTATAGTTAGCTAATAAAAATGATCAAAATGTCTATTAGCGTCACCTAGCGGCGAGTTGCTCCAGCTTCTCCTGTCGTATGAGCTCCTCCCTCAAGGCCAGCTCTCGCTCGTGCTCGGCCTTCTCGAGCCGCTCCCAGGCGCGGTTGATGTCGTGTATCATGCGGCCCTCGCGCGGCGTGTAGGGCCGCTGGTTGGCGGCGCGCATGCGCGACTGCAGCGTGAACAGCAGCACCTCCAAGTTGCCCTTCTCTACGAACCTGGTGGACAAATGGAACGGTGTTATTGATATAAGCGTCGTCTTCTCCACGAACGTGATAGACAATTATATGCAGGTTGTATTGGTCATCTTCTACCCCCACACTTAATTAAAGACGATTTAGCAAGGAATAAGGCAAGGTAAAGCTATGTTATAAAAAAGTTTTTCTAAGAAACTACTGTCAAATTCAATAATAATATACCTAATTGATACATTTTAAAACTTAATATTCATACAGTATATTTTCGTTAATATTTCAAAAACCTTAAGTCTGAAGAAATTTCATCACTACATTACTAAAAAATCCATCAATTTTAATTATGAATTATTGTATGTCGAATATGAAAAATTACGCTACGCTACTGATATAGTTGATATCAGTAATACAAGTAGGTACTACAAAAAAGGTTTCGCAACATACTTGGGTGGTTTCTCAACGGTGCGGTAGTTAGCGAACTGGATGAGTTGTTGACGCACTCCCTCCAGAGAGTTCGCGAATGTTCGGTCGCCGAGCGCTTCGATGGTACGCTCGATCCATTGAAGCAGGTCGCTGTGGACAAACAATTACTTATATATACTGTACACGTGAAATACAATATAATTAATGCTCTAACATAAACATAATTTTACGTCCAGTTTGATCTTAGGCATGTGAAAAGAAAGAAAAGAAGGAAATTGTGGATGGTACAAACGAGCGAAGTACGCAAAACTTGTCACCAATCTAAAATGATTTTTATGACTGCCAAAATAGAATCAATAATATTATTAAATAAAACAATTTAATAATAATACGTCGTAAAAATATCCACCATTTTTATTATATAATTTCGGTGAAGTCACGACATAACAAGTATCAGCAAAGATTTGATCCATATAATTTTGTAATCCAATCTAGCTTAGTTTTAATCATATTTTCTTCATTATTATCTATCTACTCTCAATGATAGATATCACGATTATCGTCGAGCACTAATTTGCTTTACCCATTTCCAATGTAATGTATGTTGTATGTATACATCATATTTCACACTATTATTAGCACAATCACAATACTATTTATAAGACAAATATACTATCTTGTTGAAAAGTGGAAACATAATCCATTTGCTGCTCCCTCGAGCGAGGGTGTCCTTGAAAACTATATCAAAGGTCGGATTTCTCTAGTAACGGTCCCAATAATGCGGTGAATGTAGCGGTCATATTGTTAACTCTTTGCAAAACACCACTATTTAACTGCTACACTATACTTAACTAATACTTCTTATAATTAAATTTTATCATCATCCTCTACTTACTACAACTATCCCATTGTAGCTTAGCCTTAAAATCGACTGTAGAACATGATGTAACATATATTTGTTAATCACAATATTTTGCTACTGAATTAGAAAACACGCAGGCATGTAGTTTTCTTTAGGATATCATCATCAATACATACTTTGAAAAGTACATACAACTATGACAACAAACATTTAAGCTCAAATCATTTGGGTTTCGACATATAAAAACATATTTATCTGGAATCCTATAACAGGTTACGATGAAAAACACACACTATTTATAATGTGGACGCAATAATCTTAGGACTCAAATTTCGCATTAAAAAAAATATTTGTTGACGCGATCTGGTTTTCAACACAAAAAAAAGACATGTTTTTCCAGAACCCTACCACAGGTTACACCAAATAAAGAGTTAGAGTTACCTCGTGAGCGATTCGTATTCCTGCATCATTTTTTCGTTCTCCATGGCGATGCCGACAACCTTGCCAATCCTCTTGCCCTGCACCGTCTCCTGCTTCAGTTTGCTGAAGTAATGGTAGTACGTCACCACGTACGTGATGATGGACTTCTCATCAGGGTGTTCCACGGCAATGTCTGGAAGGAAATTGTATCAAGTTAATGAAACTGATAATCAGCAAGATAATAAGATCTATTAATGGAATATAATTATCTTAATTTTTCAGAAGAGTCATGAAATTTGGTGGATATAGATCACCCAAAAATTGGTAGATAGCATCCATACTAATATGGAAAACGTCGTACTTTAAGTAGACGACTTTCAATCTGAAAATCTTTTTGACCCACTTAAAACAAACATGGAATCTCACCTTCGGCATCCAGGAGCTTCGTCAAACCGAGTTTCTCCTCGGCAACATTGAACGCGTTGTTCAAGTTATGGATCGGATTGCTTCTATGCAACTTCTCGAATTGGATCAAGTCTGGTCTGTGTTTGTGTATGATGGCGTTAAACGCCAGCCCGTCGCGCCACGAGGTGGTGAAATTCCTCACGTTCACATTGTTGTATCCTGCGGTCTTCATCTGACACCACAACAGTAATGCGTCCTTAGCGGACTTTGTCTCTTTGTTGTCTGTCTCTTCGATTGTAATGTCTTGGATCTGGAAGAAAAACAAGAACAATCATGATTGAGTAAAAGTTATTTACAACTTCACGATGGTAAAAAGGCGAACTAAGATATATTTGGTTTCGCCATTAAATTAGGAGAAGCAGATGAAATGATTACTTCTAAGGTTCTAATAAAAAGGGAAAATAAAATTACCTGGAAGCGTAAAATGATGGTCCAGATGAGACCCAGACTCAGCCTTGGGTTGCCATCGACGATGTCGTGCGAGCCCATGTTCTCGAGGTGGACTCGTTGTTCGCGCAGGAACTGCAACGCCTTGTCCACATTCTCCAAGCAATGGATTCGCATTTTGCCTTTCGTTGGTCGAGGCTGGGGGCAAATGTAACAAATCATAGGCAACTTCTTCAACTTAAGATTTAAAATACTTGGTGCTAATAAAGTTTTCATTCAATACAATTTTGGAGCTGTGCAAAGATCTTAGTTTGTCTATCATAGAATTGAACAAATGTCAATCACATGCTTCCAAGAAAATGAAAAATGTATCAGCAGCAATATGAAAAAGAAGCCACAAAAAACTTACCAGTCTTTCTCCGGATAGCACCTCTAGAAGTTTGATGAGCATCTTTCCATCCCTCATATCCACGTAGAGGTCGCCGATGCGACAACCTACGCGTACCAAATGGGAGTTTACCCATTTCTGAAAGGTCTTCTTTTGTACGCTCTCTCGTTCGTCTGGACAAGGACAAGAGTTCAAGTTTAGGACAACACTATCGACGAACGCAGTAACTCAAATTGCAACAGATGGTTATGAAGCTTCATGAAAACTCGTGCAAAGATTTGGAACCAAATTTTGGCAAAACACCTTGGTCTACATCGACAATGCAATGAAATGAACAATCACTAAATCTCGTATTCTAGATGACCGTGACACGATATCGCGAGATGAGCGTTAATGAGACATCTAGGCGAAAGGAGAAGATGACGCTAGGTGGAATTCGTTGCCAATAGATGTGCACAAATGCTGACCGCAAGGGCCGCGGGGTATCGGGCACTGGTGAGAAACGTATAAAAACAATAGGGAATGTTAACACAATAACCGCCAGTGAGGTCGACCGCGGCGGGGGGACCAGAGGGGGGGCGCGGGCTGCTTGCGGAGCCGCGAGCGCCCGTCCGCGCCCGTCAGCTCCATCGCAATAACTCAGCACGGTACGGCCCCGGGTATTGAATTCGTAAGATAATACGCGTAATACGAGATGCAGATCGTATTGCTAGTCGCACGCTTTAGAGCGGAAACTTAGGCGCTGTGCAGAAGCCAACCGCGACACTCAATTAATGTAAAAAGGTTATACAATAGGTATACACTGTCCAAATATTGGGCTTTTTAGAACAAAACTTTATTTGCCCCAGTAATCACAAATTGGATAACTATTATTATCCTATAGGAAAACAAACCAATATGATGGTCTACAGTCTACATGTCACAAATCGAGCACGAACCATAAACAGGATTATAACAATTTTTCCTTAACATTTATATGTGCCAAATTACACTTCACAGATTATTAATTTTCATAAATATTCACACACAAATTCCAGATATTACCATCGAATATTTTGGAACACTGATAACAGAAAAAACAACTTAATTCACACACACCTAAATCACATAACCCAAAATAAAGCACAAAAAATTTCCTCGCGAGTTGCTACGCCCTAAAACCGACATAAGCGTATCACGTAAACATTACGCACCTCTGAGTTCCGACACCACTTTATCATAGTAGAGTTCCAAGCCCGGCACTTCGATATCAACGCCTTTCTTGATCAGATCGTAACACTCCGTCGATGTCATATCACCAACACTGACAGACTGAGCCGGCGTCCGAGGCGAAAGAACGGGAAGAATCAGAGCGACAAAACTCAACTGCCTACTGGACAAGGATATTCGATACGTACGCTCCAGATATCGACAACTTGGAACTAGTTTAATTAGTTATATACTTCCCAATAACACTCTACATAACAAATTGTTAGGTACTTTAGAATTCAATTAACTTTAACTCCCAAATGTTGTTTTAAATTAAAAAAAAATTACAGATACGCATCGAAACCATTCGACATTTCGCTACTGTTAAATAAGCTACGGGGGTCTACGTGAGTATTCGCTCTTAGACCAGTGTAAGACAGATCACACATCCCTGATAAGCAAGCATACGTAAGTATGATAAATAGTATTCACAAAAACTATAATGAACCAAATGTTGACATCTCCTGTAGAAACAGGAAAAACGGAAACCGTATTGCAATGTTTTGATAAAACCATAAACCACAAGCGGCTATCATTTAAATTAAATACAGTAATAATTATAACGTCGATGCGTCAAGTTGGAATTCATGAATATCGTAACAGCTGGAAGGTCGTGTGACAATTTTATTTACGAGAACGATATTGATCAAGAAGAATATTTCCGTTATCTATTACACCTACATAGCTACAGAGTAGACTTATCATTATCGGGCATTCAGTTATCGTAGGATAACGTTGCGAAGCACACAAGAATCTTAGCATCAGCGGAGTTTATTACATTCCACGGTAACTATGCGACAATCCCATACACTGGTCACTTAAAATCTCACAATCACAAGAAAACAATGAAACGGCGAGCTGCGAGGCTGCGCCCAAGAATTGGCCGTCGCGATAGTTACATGTCTACTGTTGCAGTTATTCGGAGTGCCTGACCGATAGCTTTACGGTCGATCAGTGCAAAAAATGTACCGCCAAATTGTACAACGGGGTTTTGATAGTCAGCCTCTATCTTCGGTTCAATCGTTCATTTACCATCTACGCTCGAGACTGCCGCGGAACTACTCTGGGTGAAGGCGATAGATAACGACGAGGCTTGGTTTTATCATTTTGATAAATATATGAAAGTATGCGGCACAATCGAATTTCATACGGGTTTGGTTTGGTACCTTTGAATTTGAGACGGGTCGTATAAAACAAAACAGGATAACAATAATAGCTTTTTATATTGATACAAATATACTTTAAGGGTAAATAGAGCTTTTATGATTAAAATTGCATGTACCTATCTTGAAAGCTCTTTATCAAATGAGTACACAGTCATTATGTAAGTTAATGAACTTTATAAAGTTGGATATTCATGAGTTCGAAATGTAACAGGGACAAAGTATGGTTTAGGAGCACAATTAGTTTCGGTAGAGTCACTTTGGGTATTAAGAGTTATTGAAACTCTGTAATAGCAAAAGTTGTCCACAATGATAATGTGACATCTTAAATTACATGAAAATATCAGGAGTACCTACCTTATGTGGAAAACTAAGAGATCAACCAAACTATAATAAATAAAAAATGTTGCAGAACAACATCAGCCCGATAATTTAGTAGTAGGTACGTACGTATACATAATTAATTTGTCACTTTGTTTTATTACTACATACCCTAGCAATAAGCAAACATTAGATATTCTTATCAGCGTTTAATATAAAGTGTTTTTATGATGCAATATTTAGACTGTTCAGTTACCACTTACCAGCAAGCGCCTTGATGCGCGATCGTTCGTAGAGCCTCGACGACGAGTTACCGCCATCGTACTCGAACTCGTCAATGATCTCCTGACCGTGGCCTATGGAGGGGTCCCAGCGGGACACCGAGATGTCGGTCGTCATCGCGACCCTCTGCTACTGGACCTCACCGCGCCACACTCTACGATCTGAAACAACCACACAACATATTAAACCTCTCTCGTAAATCTGTATTCGATTATATGGTACTGGTTAACAGTAGTTACCATATTTATGGTCAACACACCTATCCCTTTAAGGGTCGCGGACTGTCAATTGTTTAAATAGAAGGACCACAGACCCATAAAAAAGAATAGACGGAGCCATCTAGCCGAAAAGCTTGAACCGCTTAAACATATGCGGCCTTATTACAGGTAGTATACGGCGAGCGAGTGACAGATTTTTGTTCGTCGCTTATTTAGTCGCAAGTGTATATGACCGCTCTGTCTCTTCTTTTTTATGGGTCTTTGGGAAGGACTTATAAAATTGTGAAATTTTTAACTACTCATCCACTCGTTAGTAATTATTGATCTCAGTCGCCAAGTATATCGGTAACATTAAAGACATCACCAATTGTTGATCAACCAAAAAGAAGAGTTTACAGAACCGAACCGACCTGTACAAAGAGTAAACGGGTACCAATACTGTCAAGTATTTAATATTAATCTTCAACCTCGTTTTTAAAGACACCAAACAGTCTTGTGTGTGATTTCACACTACGTATATAATGCAATATTCTGCTATTTGATTAGCATATATACATATACATATAGAAGTATTCGATTATACATATATTTTAAGTAATACTACCAAATAACATCTGGTTCACCTTGAATTTTAACGTGTTTGTTTGTTTGTTTGCAGTATTATTATATAAATTGGACTGCTAAAGTTAATAATAGAACTAATATTATCGTACCAAACGACTCACCTAAGAAATGCATATTCTTACATCTATCTGATCTATATTTTTCTTAGTTATGACGTCACGCAACGATAAGATAAGATATAGTATTAAAGAGACGTCTTATCACCACACCTAAACGATTTCTTTGCACTATCCGCAATTAAACACGTATTATTTACTTTTCAAGAACTGAAAAACGATAGGTACCTACTATAGGTAGTTTCATAAGATTAACTTAAAAGGTAATTTTAAAATGTGGTTAACCACATTCGTTATGAGGTTACAGAAAATATATTTTTACTTGCGATTTGCAAAGTACTTGCAAATCTATCTATCTGTGAAATATTTCTGCGATAGCGACTCCAATAATTCCAATATTTTACTTAAGCCATATATATGTACAGGTATATGTGTGTTTTATGTGTGTAGGTGGACTCCAGTCAATACCTCAGTTGTCATACATCACACCAACTAAGTTCCGTCTCTACAAGCTATCGTAATCAATTAGTACTCTGGCATTAATTGTTGAAATGTGCCTTCGCACTAAGTGCTCTCGCGATCTAACAAGTTAGCAGTCGTATGTGTTAATTGTTTTAATTGTAGTTTCGAAATTAAGAAGCTGCTTCAGTTAGCTCTTAGATTTCGAACAGCTCCTGGAATTTTGAAAGCATGTTTTGCCTTATATTGGGTGTATGTGAGTGTATGTGTATCTTAATTTACACCCACTTTCAGGCGCACTAACAAAATTGTTATAACAAAATCCAATGACATCTCATTTCAAAATCATAATCTAATATTCTCACTGCATCAACATGATCAACTCAGGATTTAAACTAAAATAAATTTAGTTCTCCCTATGCCGCACAGATGTTGTTTTTGTTATGTGAATAAATTATGTATGGGATAACTGACAATTTGATGGCATGTGTGAGATAGTTGACTAACCTTAAAACAAAAATTGTATAAATTCATTAGACATAAAAACAACAAAATATGACCATTTTATTGTGGTTTCATTACATTTTTGTCCCTAGGCATAATAAGACAAAGAGACAATGAAAAAATTTACATCTCGTGAGAAAATCTAGAAGTCAAATCCGGCTAATTATATTTTAGTCAAGAAAAATAATAAAGACAATTCATAAACCTTGGTAACGTGAAGATTGTTTTGGGCTGAACAATGTTCAAGGGATATATTGTATTATCACCAATACAATTTACTTATGTAAGAAAATTGTTACAGAATTGTCCACACATGTAACTACATATCTATTAACCCAAATAATAAACAAAACATAAAAACTATAATTACTTAAATTAAACCAGAAGCCGTAATAATGAAATCCATTAAATACCTAGTTTAATATTATGACTGGTTTAATGACTCATGCGTCTATCAGAAACTGCCATTTGAATACCCGTTTACGATTAGCTATTGGGCAAGAATACATGATGACATAGATTGAACTTAGATGGAGCATTAAGTGATGATATTTCATTATTATTTTAAGACAACTAATTCATATATAAACTAATATGGTAGGATATAGTTAGTACTGTGAAACTGTAGACTGTAGACGCTGCTATTTTTTAAAAGGTTTTTCTTGAGCTACAAAAACATTACCATACTCAACCTTAGTAAAACTTAGAGAACACTAACTCTAGCGAACAAAAGTTTAAAACTACCATAACTTACGCTACAAGGAAAACGAAGCCCACGGCTCAACTCGTTAAGTTTCTTTATACA
This sequence comes from Lerema accius, assembly GCA_001278395.1. Taxonomy (NCBI): domain Eukaryota; kingdom Metazoa; phylum Arthropoda; class Insecta; order Lepidoptera; family Hesperiidae; genus Lerema; species Lerema accius. The sequence goes on from LGAG01000188.1 coordinate 494,255, forward strand.
ATCAATCGTAGTACCTAGCCAACAAAACTACTATTGACTGCCTGCTGGCAAGGTGAGTGCATTGACCTGCGAAGGCAGACATGGCGTCGGCGATACACCATGGCCTGTGATTACGTTCACAACCCATAGTTCCCCACGAACCCACTACTGTACGGTGACTGTATTTACCGACTGTATTGTGACTGTGACTAACTAATAACTTTCTTGCAACGACAATGGCTATGTCCATTAATTGCGATTTAATTCCAATGGAGATTTATGATCATTAAATATAATACATTGCCTAAATAGAGATATAAAAAATAACAAAAAGAGAACGGGCTAATTTTGTCAAATTCAATGATGTTGGAGTGACAAAATACTCGGCTGGAAAACATAAAAATGCAGTAAAAACAAGCTATGAAATAAAAACCCATGAAAAGAAAGCATAAATAAGAGTAAGTATAATTCGACGAGATTGTACTTAGTGCAGTCGAAAATGCAGTTGGCAACGGGAATAAGCTTTTTATTAAGGCACTTACAAAAACAATGAACTCACTTTGCTTTACAAAGGCACGGATTTTTTGAAGTCCCGTTCTTCTCCCTTACATACATACTCACCTAGTTTGCGGCTAGAAAATGCTTAAACAAGAGCAGTTAAGCACGTTTAAGTTAAACATGTTGACCGAGTAAAGGCTTAGCTTCTCCGATAGCATTAAGGAGACGTGCAAAAGTGGTGTAGAAACGCATATTTCAGCAGTTTTAAAGTATGATAAGGACCAGCCGGAACAATCTCGAGACTATAAAGCTCTCGAGTTAGTATTGTCTTTTGTGAAGCGTGCCTCCCCCTTATTTACCGAGCCTACCGAATGGCTAGACGTCATGCTATCTCCATTAGAAGGGGACATAATACTGTCTGGTAACGGCTCATGACAAATACTAGTACGTCCGGTGTAGATTCGGATATCCTGAGTACTCACATGAGTCAAAATGAAACCCCATTTTTCTATCCAGGGTTGTCAGATGTTATTTCTAAACGACTTTCCATCATTTTATGTCGTAACAAAAAAATGAAAGTGTAAGTAGCTGGTATTTTGAAAACAACTTTTGATAATTCCATAAACGAGCTTGAAAAGCTGTCAGTTCCGGTTACTATTCGCAGATAGCAATCGCTAACAGTCGAGACGTCTGAGCAGCACAAGAATTTCCGGCATTTATGATTGACTACCAGCGTAGATTTACTGGACCGACGTCATAATTTATATATAGCCGCTATAGAGTTTATTGACGTGGTTATAAGCGTCTTAAAAATAGTGGGTCAAAGTGATTCCTGATTGATCCTCATCATTTTATTCCCCGAGTCATCTCTCTCAATCATTTTTTCCAAATTTGTCTGACAAACCCAATTTTTTGACGATAACTGATGGAGTTCGGCTTCCTATTCCATATTATTAACTACTGACTATCACGTAATAGTTTGAGCAATTGAAATATCGTTTAGAAATGAATTTGTTGGATCATAATCTTAATGATCTTTGACAGTTTGTACGCTTTGTTCATTGTGGGTTTGTATCGAATGAACACTATTTTTCTTTAGTGTATGTAATTTGTTAAAATAAGTTATTTTACGAGTAGAAAGTTCCACAAATGCCGAGATTTATTATCATGTCCTTATCCCATCCTCTGCTGCCTACCTTATAAATTCAATTTGTTTTTCCTTCAGTCTGAATTCAAGTATCCCGGTATTGCCGTCTCCATACGCAGCCAAAACTGCCCTCTATTTCAAGTTATATTTCTAGGAAACAAAAGTGGAAAGTGGTCCGTTCTATTACGTGAAGCTATATCCCATTTCACGTTTACTTTTGAGTTATGTAAACCGTAATAAGACGACCGTTATTGCACGTTGGGACAGCCGGCCGGCGACTAACATAGCATGACGATTTACTATACGACCAATTCTGGTAATTACGACTTTATTTCCATCGCTGTAAGGTCCAACGTTACATAATATCAGACACTACATACGTTATGCCTTTGCCTTTGTGTTTACAGTTCTGTTATAGCCAGACCAATTTATTCACGTATACGGAAAGAAAAAAGATGGAGATTGTTGTCGTTTATAAAACTGACTGTCAAACGTTGCCATAGCATGTATACTTGCAAGTATTTATGAATTGAGTAATTAGCAGTTGTTACGTAAAAGACATCGTGATAATTAACTAATTACTTAGAAAGAAAAAGTAAGAATTCCATAGTAATTAGTGCCAGTAAACGCATTAAAAATTTAAAACCTGTTTCATGTAGGGGAATCTCCCTAAATTCTTACTCTTTTTTATTTCTATTGTTTATTACTACGTTACCCTCTAAAATGTACAGTACCACCTGCTATTATGAATCACAACCCTGCATAAACGATCAATGTATTTGAATGGGCAAGCATTTGTCCGGGACAAATGGCTGTAGTCTTACGCGCCTCCAATCAACATGCTTGACCACGACTGCTCTGACCAGAGTATACGACTTAGAAGAAGATCTAAAAGGGTCCTGTACTCATTTTGCTATGGAACCCCATAAATGAGTAAACTGGGAAAGCTCGTGACGGAATGTGTTTCGCTCTAAAAGCTTACTCATCGACACATGACGTGAACAGCATTATTATGCATCTTATTATGTGCATTTATTTCGCGTTCATTCAATAGGCAGGAAACAATGCGATCTTAATCACGACCACCCTATTTAAATATTTTGTTCGTGATCCTTTTGAAATAAGGTTCATAATGGAATGGTGATAACGGTTTGTGCGGACTATTAACATGTTGCCCCATTTTCTCAGTTTACGCAGGACTGTCCCATTTGCAGGTAAAATACGGCTATGAGTTATTGATCAGAAAGCCAAAATGTACGATTAGATTAATATACGAAACCCCACTTTTGAATATAAAATTTACAAAGAAAAAATAAGAATTTTTTCCCCTTTCTAAAAGTTTATTTCCCCTTTCTTCTCCTCCTTATTAAAGCACCTTTACGAAACGGGGGTAGATTCAAAAAAATTGACGTGCATAAGAGTATCATTGATACCTATATGAATAAATGATTTTTGATTTTGATTTTGAATATTTTGAATTGACGGGAAGGAAAGAAAGCCTTGTAACAAAGACAAGAATTCCAATTCTCTTCATTAAAATACATTTGCTTTGAAAAACCAAATTCTCATTTATTCAAACGACCGTCCTGCTATTACTCGCAGTGGACATGGTAACAATGCCTACGACTTCAATACCTTTTTTACCGTTTGTTCCATCGCGTGCTCCATGCACACAACCACTAGTAGCCAGCCTTACTGCATAGTAAGCACACTGAGCTTTGTGTTTGTTTTTGTAATGATCTACAAGCGACGCTTTCAACGAATCGAGTTCTCTGCTAATACCGTTACCCTCACTACTGTCTACTAGCATATACTACGCAGTTATTATTAGACATTAAAAATCACTGCATAATGAAACAAATGCTGTCTGGATCTCTGTTTGAATCTTAAATACTCGTAATGGAGATACGGGAATAATACTACAGAATTCTTTACGCGTCTGTTGAGTCATTTGGAGATCATCTTCAGCGATGATGTGGTCTTCTTTTAGGTTTAATATGTAAGAAAAGGTAGTTAAAATTTCATGAGGTTATAATTGTTTCATTCTGGCTTCCAAATATACAGTTCAGAGATCAACCGCATATAGCGTTATAAACTCTACACATTTAAGATACATAAACATAATCAACTAAGATAAAAGAAAAGTGGCATAAATCTGATGTCTGATGAGATTCCTAAGATATTTATCCTATCTGATAAGGAATTTGAGACAGCATTTGAAAAGAGGATTAGTAGGTAGTTTCTTAAAACCCTTTCATTAAGGACCTAACCTAAACAAAACACCAGTGCGGTAGCTAAATTTGCTATAATGAACAACATTTCGACATTAGTCACCATACATTCCTTGGATGCTTCTTAATCTTATCTCGTAAAGCTATTATTGGAATGAAATAGACAAAGAAATTAGTCAAGTCCGAAAAAGATTTGAACAGAAATACGTTTTGAGTAGGGGTATAAAGAAATAAGCCTTATACATGTTCAGCGTATTCATACAAAGAAACAAACTATAAAGCAATCCTACATGTTCAACATTCATCCCACAGTAGTGTTATTATCAAACGAAGAGAGTAAATAAACCACTAAATTAAAAAAAACAAAACAAAAGACGGAAGCATTAGACCTATTTTCCCAATATCAATGATCGGCCACATTCCGCGAAGTGACCACGCGCGATTGAATAAGTTTGGTCGATGGGCGATGGGCGATGCTCGATGGCACGATTTCCAGCTTCCGACAAATGTTGACATCACAGCCAGCTAAATATAGAGCCATTAGTTTCAGCAGAAGTGGACTCGAAACGGTTCCAGTTGTCGCCGCCGACTTTACTCTCGATAACGCAACGCTAAAAAATTTTATACTCAATCATCTTCATTCGTGAATGTATTCCCTCGTACGAAGTACGATCATGGCATAAATTATAAACTGTATTTATTCTTGCAATAGATTTTCTGCGTTTTATTTAAAACACAAATGATACTAAAAAGATAATTTCTTGAATTTGACATTTTGTAAATTGTTTACTATTTAAAGTTTTTCATTATTTGCATACTGCAGTCCACGTATCTTTTCGGTTGATTTAGGTCTCTCTTGATTGAGGTGACCTAGAGCTTCCATTCCCACTAGGTCATACGAAAATATTAGAAATTCCGCTCAAAATTCTATATGGCTTAAGGACGTCAGTCATCATAAGAACTATAGGAATCGACATTTCAACATGCCCTCAAAATCACGGAAGTTGTAAAGAAATTGTGTCTGTCAGTCATCTATCTACAGTCTGCGCCCGCATTGCTAACTTGTTTAGCAACTTGCGATCGACAAAAACCGTCTATCTGTGAGCTATGAATCATTGTTGCTAGTACTGCACCATAGATCCATAGATAAATGTTAGGACACCTCGGGTATTAAGGTCGAAGATATAAGAGAAAGTTGCAAGAGAAACTAGCCTGCCCACTCTAATCTAAATCGATACCATAAGTATCCTACTATAGAAAGAAACCTATCCAATCAATGGATACAGCCTAAGTTATACGAAGAAGAAAAAAGCTAACTAGATATAGGTATTCGATATTCACTATACTAAATTCGCTTGACGTTTTCAAAAAATAGACTGTTTTTCAAGGCTTATTTCATGAATTGGTCCCTTCCTTTATGATCGAGAGGTGAAGGTGAACCCCTATTGCGTCAACATGGATTATCATAGATTAGTGGCCAATCCAAGACGATACCATATTCGAAAACAAAAAGTTCTTAAAGAAAATAAGGATTAACCTGTACAATAATTTCTTTATGTACAAAAGCATCAAGGGGATCGAAACGGAAGCTATGATTACATAAACTAGTAAGAGTAGGTAACAAGAATGTAACGAGTTCGTGTTACCAGGAATTTACGCTACAAAGTATCTCAGGTAGGTAAGTTAACGGAAGAAAATTATATTTAGAATGATGAAATACCACTACACCAGGTATTTTATCCAACCTTCTTTCCTAGACCAAGTATTGAAATAATTTTAAGGATTGCATTGTCTAAGGATCCGCTTGAAGCCAATAAATGTATTTATGTGCCTTTTAGAAAAGAATCTCACGTAGCTAATTGTTAAAAATTTAGTTCCCATATAGACATAGATCCCAACGCTAGTCGGAAGGTGGTAGCGGACGAACTAACAGGTACTTCCCATGTTGGCTGTGCGCGGACGAATCCATTAACCCAAATATAGAACCGCGCCCGGAGCCTTGCGCGAGGCACACGTCATAATTCAATAGCCGTCTCACTCCTACACTAACTAAATCCTGCAGGTTAAAAAGAACCAACACTATCAGAAAGGTGCGTAAGTTTACACGGCAGTGACCATCACGGTTGGTTCGTCATATAATCATAACTTGGTAAACTAATTAGTTTGGTTATGATAGAACGTGAGTATGACATCCGAGATTCCATTTTAATGCTGGTGGCTTCGCTCGCGGAAAAATGGTTTCACAAAAAGTATTGAACTCATACCAATTGCTATTTCCAGGATGAGGACTCAGTACGTGATCTAAGTGGAAAGTTTGATTGAAATCTATTGAACTACTGAACTCTGATAATAAACGTTCACATCATCCCAGGGGAAAAGGATATTTGAGATAAAGCCTTTTATATTATTCCTGAATATGATCTATTATCTCTGCCAATTTTCATCTTAATCGTTCAAAAAATAGCACACGAAGGAAACTCAAACATCCAAATATCCTAACACCTTCACAATCTTTCATATTTATGATCGTAGGGTTATTAAAAGTTTTACAGTTTTAGCAAGCTGATAAAGAACATAATATCTTCTATATTTTGAAGACTATCAATGCATTATTACTTATACTATTTTTCTTAGTTCTCACAACAAGGTACTAGACGTCTAAACATTCAGTGTAAACATAAACTACTGGCGCGTTATAAATAATATTATTTATAAACAAAACCAACACCCGTCCGAAATGTGAAGCTACCCAGAAACAAAAGGGATATCCGGTCAACGGGCGAACACCAAATTGGTTTCGTCAGCGTAGGCGATAGTTTAAAATTTAAAATAAAAAAATCACAGTTGTAGACGCAAAATTCTGATACCTCCAGATTCAATTTCTAAGATATGGCGAAGAAAATAACACTGTATGCATCCGAAGTCTGATTGATGCATGTTCACAAAATAGTATGAGAACTTGAAACAGTACTATTTATGATGACGTCAATACGTCATGCAAAATGTTATTTACTGGATGTGCAATTGTGTATGACGGTAAACACAACGTGATAACTTTGTATAATTAATGACAATTTGGCATTTTTTATGTTTTAACATCACAACTTGCAACCTTCACCGTATAGAATAGAACAGACTGTTATAAATAGTAAGACACAAGTGATGAGAGAGCTAATAAAGATCTATCGAATACAGTAACAATGCATTTTATGTAAAAAAATGTCTGTTTTGTTAAAAATACTATTTCTCCACCCACCTGATTCCCACGTCATTAGTCGATCACAAGAGTCCAACATCGAATCATACATAAAGGAAACAAACTTCAGACGATTTTCTTTATTAGAACGCAAGTAATGCGTAACCATTTATTTTTAAATTCACGCGTACAATTTAAGATCACACTAAACGAGGCCAATGGTTCTTACTGTACGACCATTGTTTATGTTTGAGATAACCGCTAGCTGCACTTTACAAATTTGAAGATTGTACGCTTAAGCTTCTTAGTAATGAACCTTGAGTTTGTAGTCGAAAGTTCATGTTTGAGTAAGCGATTGGCACACATAGGCGAATACGATGAAGTCATGTTTGCTCAGTAAAATTTAAAGGCCCTAAACGATGCATACGTGTAGCACACAGCCAACTTTTTTGGCTTCAGTACCAGACATGGCGTGTTATTTTTCCGCGAAGAATCCAACAAAATGTTTCCCAGAAACTGCATTTTATATGGTTCCACGGTCTCTGTCCACAGGCTGATAAATTTTGAAGCAGTCTGCCAGTAATTGAATGTTTAATTCATGTGCGCTTACTTGCGCGATCACATCAAACTTTCTACTTATACATTTCATTGTAACGTTTTCTTGAGAAGTATGCTGTCACTGATTTAATTAGCCGATCGATAAATCACAAGGCATCGTCACGAATAAAAATAACATTGGTCTATTTAAGGTGTCCAATTTTCCAATGAAAGTGAACAATCATTTATCCAAATAGAACAATCGTCATTATTATGGTTGCACCATCTTAATTCCAATCCAACGGGTGAGATGGAAGTCAACGAGCGTTTGCGTGGGCGCCGGCAGTGAACTTAGAGTAGGAAGCCGGTCATTTGTTGCCAACCGCGTATATTCTAGCTATGTCGTAATGGCGCCTAAAATTGGAGGTCACTTTTGCTATCTACTAGGGCTAAGATGTATTTGTCAACTTTCCTGTAGATCTTAAAACAGTCTACTATCAAAAAGGTACTTTACAACACGCTGCTGACTTGCATTAATCGTACTCTAAACCTAAAGTAGAAAAGCTTGCATTTTCATCATTCATGTCCATTCGCAAGTAACTGTATCTGCATCGAGCAGTGTTAATGCAGTAATTCAATTATCAATGTGGTTTTATAGGAACTGCGTTGAGTGAATTGAAACAGGCCGTGAGCGGAGAGGAAATTGTAATTGACTTTCACGAGTTCACTACGAGCCGACTACAATGTAACTGTAAACATACTTCCAACGTCCTAAATACCGAATGTCAGGGTGATCTATTCATTGAATACATTAGGCGATCTGCATGTCCCGTATAGGACGATAACAGGGACATGAGCTCGCAGTGTAAAGCTATGAATAGTTTTATGAAAGCATTTCTGCGTTGTGTGACCTAATATAGAGCTCTGGACGCCCCCCGCTGCGACTCGATCGAATGTAAACAATGAAACTTTGAACAACCCAAATAATATAGTGATGCAAGCGCAATGTGCAATTATTTCGAACAATTTTATTTCCCTACTGATGCTAGTCACGCGCAAATAATCGTTAATTGATGAAAGGTACTAAACAAAGTAGAGCGTGAAAGTGCAATATGATGGGATTTATCTGACGAAATGATCGTTCGTTTGAGATATATTTTAAAGTCTTGAGTGGCACCAGTAAATTTCTTTGGCAGAAATTCACGTTATCATCCAACTCTCTGATCTCGTCATTATAACAACCCATAATAAAGCTGATGCTATCTTTTCTCAGTGACTACAGTTAAGGACACTTAATAACATTTTGGAAAACTCTCAGACATGCAAGATTTTATCATTTTTGGAATAAAGTATCCCTATAATACGTACAATGCTACCTAAAATATACCAAGAGGTATAGAATTCTCAATAAAACCACCCAAATGGGACACAAAATATGATTTTATGCAGCACCAAATTGCATATTTATACGACAAGGCACCTTATGGAGCAATAGGTACGGTAACTAGTTCTCAATACCATATAGAGAGGACACAGGTGGCTTAACTACAAACGTATGTAATAGAAAAGTGGCCTCAGTAATAGCACATCCTCGCATCCTTTGCTAAAGAACTGATGAGCACGTTCGTTTGGCATTGTAGCAGATAATCAAGTCATCAGCGCTATAGTATGACATAAGCGCGATGACGTCAACGGGCGTCGGCAGCGTCGACGAAGGCCGCCGGCGGAGTTGCGCGTCTAACCGGTTCTATAGCGACGCATGCACCGGCGAATGTAGCACGCAACGCTATAGCATCCGATGAAAAGGTAACTGTTATTGATGATAACAACTGGCACTTCAATACAATAATTGCATATCCATATCCAAATAAAGATGACAGGCAACACTTGTAACATACCGATGTTGGAAAGCATCATGACGAAAGTCAGACAAATTATTTAGGTAAGCCTAAACAAGTAGCAGACAGCCCACTAAGTGCGTCTACTAAAAACTGGCAAAGTTCCAAACCGCATATTAAATATGGAATATATTTTTCTCCACATGATCAGTATAATGCAACAACCACACCCAATGCAAGATCCGAGTTCCAATGTGGCGATGACGATATCGCTTTATTTAGGTCAATATAACTCAGTCATAAAAATTAAAAAACCACTTTGGTACGCCAACACAGCTGAGATAGTTTTGATGGCAATAAAGTTAATACCGTTGATGCTAAAAGGATTTGATAAAATGATAAGCTTATTTTTTTAGCTGTTACTCCGTTGGTTGCTAACTACAATAACAATCACGTTCAATATCATTAATATCAGAAATCATAACAACCGAATTTACTATTATTATGTACTCTATTCAACAGTACGATATTAAAAACTCTTCATATCACAAATCAACCGTGAATTCCTTATCAATTTTCCACGTATTGTTTTATATCTTAAGTGTTTAATAAATTGCTGCGTTCGCGCTGCACTGTTTGACAAAATATCTGGTGTATTTCTAGATGTACTCTACGTAATATACCTAGGTATATTGAATAAATATAATAACAGACACGGCTGTTAGCAATCTGTGGAGCATCACATTACCAAATAAAGTCATCGTTAAAAACATTGTTGTTACAGAATGTCATGCAATAATTTTATCAGCAATATTACCTAATTATAAAAATATGAATCAGGCATCTCATATTAAATTTAACGATTCAAATAAAATTGGATTGAACAATAGCTGACGCAAAATACAAAAAGTTGTAAAACAATTAACTTGTCAAGTCACCACTGCAGCTGTTTCCAACTTCAGTAGGTATATAAGAGGCCGTTGTGTTTTAGGACCGTGAGAAAGACACTGATGAATTAAAATGACTAAAGTTAACTACACACTGAAGAGAATCTTAGTTAACTTTTGGACAACAGTGTACGATAGATCTCACGGACAGTTTCTGTTACCCAGATTTAGCAAAAGCAGAGAAACTGCACGTGAAATTCTAAATTTTCTAGTCGTCACACAAATTCTGACTTGCTACGAAAGGCGCAATAAAACATTATTAATACTTAGTTATTAACAAACGACATTATAAGCTTTGTTTGAGTAAGTACGGTACTGACCTATTTTACTGCCATTTCTAATGCTTCTAATATTGACAAAGGTAATGCGTGAAAATAGTTACCAATCATTTACAAATTTCACGTTAAGAGAAATTCTGCTATGTAGCGAACATAGCCATAGATAGCAATATGAATAAGTTATGCATGATACAAATTTAAGTGCGATGTGGAGAGGATCTGGCATAACAGTTTGACTTATTGCCGCATGATGAAAGCTTAACACCCAATTCAATTTGTTTACGAATTTGTAACGAACAACATTTTCAGTACCTAACCAACTCCAATTTTTGTAACTTTGAAACAGAATGAAATAAACAACATGAAAAATCTTTATGGACAGACATTTTCTACAAATTCAAATAAAACAGAATACAGATCCTTAACATGGAGCAAAAGCTAAATATTTCCGGAGTTGATGTTGGGCTGTTAAAACAGGGAAAAGGGACTATTGTAAAATAAACCTCGAGAGTACTTCACTCGTGCTGTTCGTTCTGACCTCATTCCCTCGTTGCTGAAACGAATGAAGCAAACGCTATGCTAAATCATATTGTTTACGTTTACACAATGCAGTGTAAAACAAATTTGAAGGCCAAACCGAAAGCTAAATTGTTTGATTGTGTAATTTGTTTCAGCTTCTGTTCGAACGCTGCGTGGAAATACTCATCGCCAGTAGAGTACTCGTTAATGTAGCCTAGAGTTACAAAAAAGGTTGAGTTTTGATTTGTTTAAAATACCAACGTCAAGAATATAATACATACCTAAAATATTTAATTAATTTAGTCTAATACACTAAGGACAAAATACTGCTAACACCGAGCATTATTTTGTAGCTATTACTGTACCAAGTGATTACTGTGTTGCAAGCCGCAACAGATATCCACTTTCTTAAACCACATCACAACACGATACGACCATCAACCTAATAGAAGTTGTAAGTTATGGTTTGATTCGCTTTAAATTTAGAACCATAGCAACACATTATTGATGTTAAACGTCCTGTTTCAGTAGGTAACTAATCGTAGAAAGGACAAATAGGGACACAAATATAATACAAGATTTTCTAGACCTCGTCAATGATGTCAAATAAACATTGAAAAAGCTAAATTGGTAAGAACTCGGAAGCTAATAGATCCAAACAAATTTTATGAATCATAAACATGAACTACACGAAATCGATGTAGATTGACCAATTTAAATTGCAACATTTCCTGGTTACTACGCGTTACATCACATCACATTCATAGCATAACGTCACGGTGGAGTAGTTGATGATGTCGATGGGAGAACGCGAACTGACGCGGTGATTGTTGCAAATTGGTGCCCAACAACCGGCAAATCATCCGCCAGATTGAATGCCCCGGTCCTGTCGCCATGTTAGCAGACTCATTACGAGAAGGTACCGCTTGATTCAATTCACATCGCTACAACTTTTACGGCGATGACATTCTGTATTAACACAGTTTAACATCACACAGAAAAACACATATCCATTATATGGAAACAAATAAGAAATGGTTATTTGGAAGATTTAATATGATGATTCTTGGTCATGGAGGACTGAAAAAAAAGGAATGTCTCCTATTTTAACCGTAAGCTTGAAGACTGGAAAGCATAAGAGGTCTCAGAGAGTCTATTTTTTATTTCTAGATCCGCTACAAGATCCCTCGTAAAATCTGAGAACAAAGATGGAAAATAATATATCGCGAGTGCGAATTTTCTCACGTTCTTTTTATTAATATCATCGAAACTATGTTGAAGGTAACATACTCGTATATTGCAATATGAGTTAACATTTCATGCATTAGATCATGTAAAACAAAACTGACTTTTTCACATGAACGAAGGAATAGTAACACCAATCCATCATTCAGCCATTTTTGTAACATAGCTATCGCGTCAACCAGCAAACTCAATCTTTTTCTTAATTTTCGTACCTTACAAAACCCAGGTACGTGTCGCTGTAACGAAAAACTTTAATTTTTAAGTAAGTGCACGCGTAAAAAGTTGTACTTTTTATGACTCGACAAAAACTTTGATTTTAAAAAATTATCGAAGCGATTTTCACATTTATTAAAATAGATTATGTGAACGAAGTAGCTTTGGTAATAAACTGACTTGGAGGATAAACTTATGAAAATGCATGAAAAAATAATATTATATGAATCGTTTCCTACGATAATGAAATGCATAACTCTCTTTGCATTTATACCAACAATTTCCTCTACGTAGATAGAAACAGATAGTCTAGACAAATGAGCGATTGATTTCATTATAATTCATCATCTAGACAAGGTCCATTATTTAGCAATCGTCCAAGTATGTAAAGAGAAACTGTATAGTAAACGTATCGTAAATGGTGATAGAGAAAATTCAACATCGACGAACAGGCAGGCCAGGCATTAAATTGTTAGTCCTAGTTCTAATGCTAACGACCTTTTGTATTGAAAAAGCGTAATCTCAGAAGTCTGCAAAAAATAGTCCGAATATAATCAGATAGATCTAGGCAAGTATAAAGCTGTTCATAAAAATAGATAAAGCTCGCGACAAAACATCGGTTAAATTTAAATACTGGCAGAGCAAATCGAATATTTCCTTGACATTAGACGATGATGTGGAAATAATATTGTATGTCCGTACGAATGTATACAGAAAGCGGTTGTTACGTGAGTCGGCGAGTGCAAGACGTGAACTGGATTCGAGGTCGACGACCCCGATAGAGCAGGATTCAGGACTCCAACTCCACTGTCGGAATATTAAATGCAATTTTCAACGGTTCATTTAAGAGCGTTCCAGGCTTTTAGTTGTTTGAATCTTCGACGATTAAAGAGATTAGCTTTGGTAGTTACAAGTGTTGGGAACCCGGAAATAAGATAAGAGTATTTGAATATCATCAAATTTGGACTGTTTTAAAACCGTTTTTATTTCAGATTGATACTTGTATACAGAAAGGGCAATTAGAAAATTAATTTGCAGCTTTCATTTTCTTTATAAACCCGCAATACGTTATGAAAAACATAACAAGAGATACTTGCAATGGATTAAAAGCCTATGAAGACCATATTACAGCTAGGAGTAGGCAAATATTAAAACGGCAACAATAACCCAAGTTACAATAGCGTCTGTACTGTATTGCTGACTTTAGAAAGGCTCTCGACCCTATTGTTAGCGCAATTAACGGCTCCATTGCTCAACCGAGAAAGGGCCATTCATTTTCAAACTTCCAGACGGATGTTTTGGAGAAACAAGACAATACTTTACTTTTGGTTACTTAATGACACTACACTAACTATAATCAAAAGTTCATAAAGCAAACGTAATCCAGGAACTATAACTAAGCGACTAATCGACTATTTTCATAGTGTTTCGGCCACTAGCCCAACGTCTATATTTAGAGGAGTATAAAAAGTACACCTGAATTCCAAAGGAACTCTGTAATCGTATATACATTTGAAAGCATTCGAAATGCTCGCTGAACCATATTTATTTTAATCAATCAGTTTGTGATTGTTTAGTTTAACGAATTGAGTCTTCCAATTTGAATTTTGTAAGTCATTGAATGTCACCTTTATCATCGCAAATATTTTGAAGTGTTACGTAATATGGATATCTAACATTCGTTAAAAATTCTGCGAGTCAAACTTAGATGTCATCTACAGCACTGCTGTTAATTTCTTACGCGTATATTTCTTATTCTTCTTTATTATCACCCCATTTAATTGCGAGTGCATACAAAATTCATTAGAGCAATATATTATGCACTAGTGCCAATGAAGTTGGCAGTTTTTGTTCATCTTTAAATTTTCAGTATAGTGTTCCTCGTACTTTGACCCGTATCTGTAATCTTCTCTTTTTTTTCTCTTCCAAATCTCTCGACAATTCCAAAGCATTTTTCTTGTGGCAACGGAGGCGATAAAACAAAGTACTTACGTTGCTATCCATTAGCCCTAACTACCCAATTAAGTTCGGACCGTAAACGGCCGTACTCCATACTAACAGCACTAAAGCATACAACATTATTTATTTACTATAACAGCTAATAAAATAACTACTTACCTAGCACTGCCGAAGTATACTTATTTATCAAAGACTAATGCTTACCTGTAAAATAAAAAAACAACATTAATTATCAAAAACATTCGTAACATGATAAGAAAATTTCAGTACAGCTAAACTTTAGGGCACAAGATGTATGTAAAAAGTTATAACTCAGAGAATTGTCGCTATCATCAAATCAAATGCCATCTCCAATAAGCTGAATCAATCCAGTACATTCTGATAATCAAATTCCGATACATTAAGAACAAGGTACAGTACATACAGTGTTTTATTATGTCGGCACAAAGGCATGTCATCGCAGGTCAATTGATAGGTCACAAGCCAGCTAGAGCGATAACTGCCGAATCTCTAAATAAAACACAGATAGCACAATCAAATCGTAATCGTTTTTCGATATACAAAGTATTATTTAGGTGATTTACAAAGCAGACTATCAAAAGTTACGTAAGGTGTAAGAGGTAAGTATTTATAGTAAGGAGCTAGAAAATAAAACAAATAATCATAGTAGTGACTTTCTCCTTTTTATGTCAATAATAATAAGTGAAAGAGCAAGCAATGCAGTCAATAATGACCATCACTCAGAAATGTCTCTATGACGTCTATCTCTACTGCATTATAACCGAAACTTTAAGATGATATACAAGTGACTTTCAGGCTTAATATGAAAATAAATGAGCTGCTAGCCTTAATCTCTTGCAAGTATCTTTTGTATAATTATCTAAAAATAGCAAAACAAGTAACTTTCCAAAATTTTATTGAGGGCCATAAAATGCACTTTCAATTCAGTCTAAAAGAAACGTAACGGAGAAAGTTGAAAAATAATAAGCTATGCAATAAGTAATTATATCTTGATAAAGCATACGTGAAGAAATTACATTTCCAAATTCCAAACGTTTATCTTGCTGTTGATTTAAATACTGAGGACGATAACGTAAAAGTAGATAATTGTAGCGCACGTGATGATGTAAAGTTACACACATACGTAATTTAAGTAATCCGTTCGTTCGGACTTCATAAAACGGTCATTTTCTCCTTTGACCGTGACCGCCAAAGACTAAATTAGATATGCGACCGTAATGTATGCGACGCTATAGACGAAAGTTGAACTCGGAACAACCCATTTTATCTACAAATATCTTGAATATTTGGTTTAGTGAGTTTTTACTGATTGGTAACGTCATAATGTGTTATAGAGATACTACTCAAATTATGCACGTTTGTATTTGTAGAAGATGAGTAATCTAAAGTACTTGTTATCATCAACGAGATTCATTTTCCTAAGGTTGAACTATCTTTAATTTCAATCAAGTGCATCCATGAAATTAAACGCACAGGACTCAGACGAAGATTTGAATCTTGAGGGCGCTTCCAGATTTGGAGAAGCTTGCAAAAACCGGCCCAGCAAGCACCCTAAATATGCTAGCCGGCTGGCCTCGCGTCGCGAATGCGATCAAACAACACACTCTCGACGCAAAACTGCGAACACTTCGGTGATATCACGTTTTATCTTTTAACATTAGCCGATGAAATCGAGAGCCGAATACGCCTGAGTCACGGAATCATTTATTCTTACTCTTTTGCACATGGTAGATAACGAGATTACATAACCAGTAAAGGAAACTCATGCGATTGAGACTGAGAGTGTTTCACTAAACGTTAAGTATTAGAATGAGAATGCTTTGTAATTATATGAATTCTTCCTCAAACATTACGTGCATAGTAACGCAGCGAAATAAGCGCTAACCTTCAAGTCTCTTTTGTTATGGTGTAGAATTGAACGGTGGCCTTATAATGGATTGCATTAAGCCAAACATTGCATTAACTCAATTTGAATTCATCCAACTCGAGAACGATTTCTGTAGTAAAACTTCTACCAACAATTGTTATTATATCGGGTCTAATACTCTACCTATTAATTGAACTATCATTAAAAGGGCCTCTTATCTACGAGTATTTAACAGAAACTTATAATAACGACATTAGACGTGATAAGCATTTCAATACTGTTCTTGTGATTCAACAAACTGGGTCTGTCATTACTCATTACACAAGTGCATTTAATAATGAATTATTGCCACATGTAACTATTATTACTAAACGAAAACTAAATGTAACAAGTAAATAGCGTTGAAGTAAACATAAACTTATGAGTGTTATAAACAACAGCGTAAACAGAAGAGTACCTAAGTATCGTACAAATTAGGATGACTTCACTTCAAACGCAGTAAAACTGAATCTATTAAAGCGTTACATCATCAAAGATGAGACATTTTTAGATGACACGTATGCTGAATTTGGTGGTAGAAATCTATAAGAGCTATCTCAATAAATTGAAATCAGGAAATGTCTATTTTATACCGTCTCATAAAACCCTTGGAAATTCCAGAGAATTTTGTTTCAAGAGTATAAATATTTCAAAAGAAAACGTATATTGGTTTTTTAGTTACGGAACAAAGAAATCAGTCAAAATTGGTAATTTTTCTAATTCAAATGTTGCTCAAGCAGTTTTTTCTTACAATATCCTACAAATGAACGTAGACACAACAGTAGTACAGACGAGGTCACTATATAATCGTGATATGTTGAAATTCACAATGGTAATACAGCAAGCTATCCAGTGCCCGGCTAACTGATTAGTATGTCTGCGCTATGACCTCGTTGGGGGCCGGCGCGGTCTCTGCAAATAGACCGACTTTAGGACGCACCCACTAGGTCTTTAATGCTTGACAAAATCTAGACCAAAGTTCATGCTTGTTTGCATTGTTTTCTGCTGATCTAGCATTAACTACAATTTCTGAGATTTTATTTCTGAAATTCTCCTAAGGCATTTTATAAAGCTTGTAATGAACGACGTACTTGACAAGCCATTTACTTTTTCCTCCCCAGTAAACAACCAATAGATTATGGAGAAAAAGCAGAAGCTTACAAAAGAAACACTTCAATTTTATCCTTTTAACGGCTTTCACGTTGTTGACGGATGTCGACAGCAAAGCGGAAACCAGTGGCCTGGATTTAAAAGAGATTTTCATTGTGAACTTATTACAGAAGCCAGTTGCGGAACCTGCAGGTAAATGCCCTATTACGCAACACTGCTGACACTTGAAACATTTATGAGGTGCTATGCACCAAGTAACTCAATTAAACAGGCTACGGCAGAATTTATGGCTACTGGTTATGAACAAACATTGCTAATTAACGCCCGTAAAGCCGTGTCGCGGGATCGGACTGGGTCAAAAGGTAAGACCCCGACTACTAATTAGTTCGGGAACTTTATATTCCAGTGTAGTCTTAGGCTTGTCTAATTGACACAGTCTATGAATAGAATCAAAAGAAATGTGGCTCGCCAGAAGCAAAGGCAAAAGAATATTGCGACAAACATGATTACAATTACTGCTTACTGAAATGCTAAGCATATAACAAAGAAGTGTCTCCTTAAATAATGTCCTATTACTAACTGGATAAAGTGAGCCTGCCTCATAGCTCATAAAGCTATGGAGACATTAAGGTCAGAATCATTGGCCTTATGATTAGTCTCATTCCTTTACGCTGACGACCGTCGCGCTATGACGCTACTTCAAATTTGTTATAGGAGCTTCCGTCTGTCTGGCTTTAGATACGCCTGCGTTATACCTACATTTACAGCTTTCTAGGTCACTGGGGGCGTGGAGAAAAGCTAACATTGTGCCGGGACATCGGCCACCAGATGAAATCAGGTATTCATGAAACTTTAGAAATACCCTTGAATACGGAGGTTGAAAGAAACTGACCTCTTTTACAGATGAATAGCAAGATGAAATCAAGGCTACTGAGGTACTTGTATCCATAAAATAAAAAGAAACAACAATAACGGAACGTCTTACTTTATCGCACTAGACTAACCTTGTGTAGCTGAAAAATGTCTGACGAGAATTCTTCGCGGAAATAAATTATCCCACGGCTTCCATCCTACGTCCTAATTAGCAAAGATATGACATCACCCGTCAAAGCACTATTGATCCTAGTGTTACTGTTAAAACTCCATCCATCGTCGGAAATATGTGCCACCGTGTCATCAAGCATAACGTTAAATACGACATAAGTACCTGTATCCTGCGAAGACTATCTCATGTCCGTGAGTGAGCAGTGTCTGCTTGAGCAGTTGAAAACTTGAAAACACTATCACAGCACTGTGTCAAAATTTTCTAGGCCTCACACGAACGGCGTAACGCACAGGCGCGTCGCGGAACGATTCGTTCAGAGTGAGCACGGTCGGTTGTTGCGCGGGCCGGAGTATCGATCGGGACTCCTGGCGCCGGCGGGCCGCATCCCTTGCACGCACACCCCTCCCACTCGACGCCTCCCCAGCTCACCCCCGACGCGGTGAATTAATGTCGTCACTTTGAAAAGTGTTTTTATAATGCCGCTTTAATTACTTCCTAGTGGACATCAAGCCGGTCTGCGCAAACGTACTAATAATGCAACCGTTACTCGAGCCTTTACTCGACTAGAGTAATGCTTGCAATTTAATTAAAAGCTTCCTTTATCGCAATTTAAGATCTTGAATGCCGACAAAAATATTAGTTTAAAAAAAATGTTAAGCTTAAAAAAGCTGAAACGAAACAAAAATAACCTTACATTATCACCAAAAATTAACGCTCTACAAAGTGACTTTATCCGAAGACTGGGGCCTTCTTCATTTACCCAAAAACTAGTTTTATACGAAATTCTATCAGTATTTATCGCATTACTAATGCCTAAGCTACATCATAATTCATATTATCATTAAACTACCATTAACTGATTACTATCAATGCAATCCAATTTAGGGCTGTACCCCGAAATAGCGAAGGTTACCGCGCTGGTCAAGACCATGTAATAGGATCAGGTTTCTGGGGTAATGGAGTTAGTAATATATCAATCGATCACTGTTCCTTGAGACAACACCATAGGTACCATATCGTCGAAAAATTCTTCGCTTTTTTTGTTTTTGAGGGCTTCTGGATTTATACAAATTAACGTAGAGAACGTAACGATAACGTCAGGTTATTTTAGCTAACTTATTACCTTATCATTCATTTGTTTGGGAGCGCAGGCGGGAATATTCAAGCGTTGAACCTATTCCCATTAACCTATGTTCCACCGCCAAACATTAGAATAGGAATGTGTTCTATACAGAGATACTGGTGAACAAGCTAAAGTTATCGCTTATTTTATATGAAATAGGCAAATGCCGTAATAATAACATAATATGCTGGGAGATTATGCTGAGCCGTATACTTTTTGAAGCTATCTTTCTCTGACACTGCAGATATACCACAGAAAATGTACTACTCGATAATAAATAGAGTTAGATTATTGTAATACATTTACAATACTTGCACTATACCACAAAAGTATACTAATTTTGCAATCCTAACTGATAGTTTTCAAAGACTGTAATGGATTTACTTGGGTTGGGGCGAAGGGTAATTTTCATTAGGCGTGACCTTGTAAGTTTTACGTAAAAATTTTGTACCTCTAACAATTCTATGATTATTCATTGTTACCTGCTAGTATACCAATTAATTAGTACCTACCATTGGCCTGCCATAATCAGTCTCTGTGGAACTACAAGGAGCTCTTTATGTAAAAGTTAGCAGTAATAA
This sequence comes from Lerema accius, assembly GCA_001278395.1. Lineage (NCBI taxonomy): Eukaryota > Metazoa > Arthropoda > Insecta > Lepidoptera > Hesperiidae > Lerema > Lerema accius. The sequence goes on from LGAG01000188.1 coordinate 514,628, forward strand.
GCACAACATGCCTTATTGGCAATCATCAAAAAACCCTCATATGAATGACAAATTTCGTCATGTTTCCCATTGAAACTTATCACTAAAACATTTGCAGGTAAAATTAGATTTTTATGTACACCTTACTATACACTAAATTAATGATGTCACAAATTATTTCAATGTCACTGTCGACTATTGTCCTTTTGAGTCATTCTGCTAAATAGCTATTGTTATTGTATCTTATGGGCTTAAGAATAAAAGGTACCCTCAGTCAATTACATATGACTATCTCACTGGTTTCTTCTTATTCCGGTGATATGAATTATACTTATACTATAGATTAATACTAATAGTACTTGCAACCCTAATACTATTATAGGAAAAAATCATATTTATTTGATTTTGGATATTAATATTCTAAACTTGGACGTTTAATATGGATGAGTCCATCAAAAACAAGGAATTTATTGCAATTTAAAAGAAATGTAGTATCAACTAGTATATAAATGAGTTGCATTATCAATTACATATGCAATTATACCCAGAGGCATGTATTATGCAAGTGATATACCCTTGAAACACTTACCGTACTTAGTAACGCAGTCATTATGTCTGTATGGTCTCAATTTGCAAGTAACAATTTGTAATTTCATTCATAACTTATGTGTGTGAAGTCTGTATCCAGTGTGTGTGAGTATAAAGTAAAATTAGGTCCTTACAAGCCTGTCACACAGAAAGATTTTGCAATGTTATTTAGATAATCTATTAAATTTAATTTAAACAAAAATCTAATGACTAATAAGTTCAACTATCAGGGGGTCCAGTGAGTTGAAAATTTGAATAATGAATATACGTTTTTGTTTTCGGTCTGCGTGTGTTTTTGTATATTTCTTGGTTATCTGTGGCTCTCACTACACAAGGAATCCTAATCTTGTGGGGTCATGATTATGTAGCATTTATTTTTTTCTACAAATAATGCTAAACTTAGTGATATAATTATAAATTTAGGGGCTCTTATTCTATCAGTCATTTGGTTTTACAGAAGTCTGTAAATGATACCCTATACAAGTCATAAGTTTATCAGACAACATTAAGTAAAAAAGGTCCAACAAGAATTACTATTTTATTAGTTTCTTATACATCCCCAATCAATTACCTACCTAATCATAAAGTAAACTTAAAGAAACAACTCCATATTAATAGCACAAAGTAATTGATATTTTATCAATCACTATGACAGTTACAGTTGAATAGCAACACAGTATTGCCTTGGTACACATACAATACTTTATACGTACACATTGCAAGTAGCAACAAAAACCATTACAATATACTTCACTGCTTCAGTTGTAAATCTCTATGTGATTAAATATTTCAGCTTGCAAAGTGTCAGGTATCATTTTTACTAGTAGCAAATATTTTTTTTACGTATTTAAACTTAGTGTGTACGCTTTATTGCAGCCAGTAGCAAAAAGTTCAAGTACACATACATTAATATTACTTAATTGTTTTTAGAACTATAAAATTAATTGAATGAAACATTATGTTTTGTAATTAAGTTCTTAATGAATTAAAAACTTTTAATAGGATTACAAAAAAAGTGTTCGTTCAAGCATAATAATAAATAGTATTGTTAAGTACTAATTTAAAACGAACATCAATCAATTCAGTAATTAGAATTACCAATTAATAAAATAACAGGAAAAATTGTGAATTCATTCACAGTTCATAATTTGTGTAGGTATTGCATTTAGAAGATGTTCCGAGGAATTCATTTAGGCATATTTTCCCTTTACAATAGACAACGGAACTGTCTAAATAGTGGTAGAAGTAAATTATAGATAAATGATTGAAGAAAAAAAACATTTTTAATTTATGTAATACAGATTTAGAAGAACAGTTTTTTTGAGTTGGTTATGCATTTAATGTCAATGTTATCCATGGCCAATAATGACTATCAAATCTGATATGGAGTAATCAATAACAAAATTCTATTGTATTTTTATGTTTAAGGTATAATTGTTCCTGTTTTGTTATTATTTATGTTTTTGACTGTTATGTTTATGTTGTTATTATTCAAAATACAGCAAAAGTCAATCTTCTAAGAGCTAAAAAAATATTTTTTAGGGATTAAATAGTGTTTCATCTTCATGTTTGTTTAAATATCTTGTTATGTTACAAAAACACATTTATGGCAAACATTTTGTACTTTTACCTAACAGTATCTATATATTCTACCAACGATATTTGATTATGTAATAACTGGATTATTTTAAAATAAATTAAAATAGGTTATTACACTATAAACAACAAATACAAACATTTTAACTAGTGTATTATTTTTCATTTTGTATAGCTATAATCATCATCATCTTATATTCTTGATTATTTTTAATAATATACTTATTTCAGCAATAAACTAAAGGTATCTTATCATCACTCTTTATAGCAATGGGCGTGGTGACTTCATCAATTGAGTAATCATAATCATTGATCGATGATTTGAAGTGTTAAATAAAATAAATATAATTATTATTGCTATTAATTAATTTGTTTCTTTGATTGTTATTTATTGTACAGCTATTAAAATTCCAAGCGCAAAATTAAACTAGGGTGAGGAAATGTACTTCATAATAACAGGGTATATTATGAAGATAAAATTTTGCAAGACAAATCGAAGCCGGGTAACATTTGTCAAAGAAGCCTTAGTAATCGACAAAAACGAATATGACTCAAAAACAGTAGGCAACAGAGCGCCGACACCTACGTTGAAAATCCAATAGCAGAATCAGAATTAAAATCGGTGAAAGAATAAAAGGTATATAGGCCTTCGTTACGACACTAATCCTTACCTTAACTTCAATATTCAATACACCGCTAATCAGCACAGTTGACACAAATATCCCAATCGTAACACACACTATTTAAATACTCCAGTTCCGTCCGTCTATGCACTTAGGAGTAGTCTCATACAATCAACTTTTTCACAACACTGAACTGATGATTTTTAAAATAATTTAAGCTGTAAAATCATAACAAGTCACTTGTAGTATAAAACGTCTCGAAATAAACGTTATTCATATATAAATCGTCAAAATATCATCCGTGACTACGAGTACGAACACGGCGTCGAAGGCAAGGCAAGCAAGCAAAAGATCGCCGCGATAGCATCAACTTACCGCCCATATCATAGATTAGATATTTAAAAATGACACCGCAGTGTTCAGTATTTTATACCTACAGAGGGACCGTTCTTCCAATAGTCATTGGAGACATATACGCATAAGACGTTCACAGATGTTCATCATCTTTCAGTACCGTATTCTATATAACACTTCAAGATTTTATTGTACCACACGTTTTTTTCTTGTCTTAGTAAAACTAAACGTAGTCTATTAATATCAGTAGGTACCTTTCGCTGATAAAATTCAAATTTGTTTATTAAACTCATTAAGCTTAGTTAATACCAGTCATTGTTATAATTATGTAGAATATAATTAATTAATTTAATTTCAATAAAAAGTTTATTATGTAGAACATAAACGAAAAATGCAAAGCAAGTCATTACCCAAAGTGGTGAAATAAAACCTTTTGAGTTTTATAGTGTTTAGAATAAGTTTAAAATTAAAATAGTAAAATATTAATGTAATATAAAACTTGGCTTAACCGTTTTAGTGCACCTACAAAACAAACATGAGATAACCATTAATGTTATCAAATTACTAAATTGTCTGTTGTGGATAACATTTCATCTATTTTTTCTTTAATCTTTGTTCCTTGAATGATGTCATCAAAGAATGACGACCATAGAGAACCGGGTTTTTAATTTTGCTAAATATACGACTCAAAATAAATTCTGTAAAGCCTCTGCAGATAACACAGGGTAGCTGAGAGACAGAACAGAGACAGCACAGATAACCATATAATAGTAATTTTCAGAATAATAAAGGATAACTTGTTTTGCAATCTATCAATAAAATCGGAACTAAAAAGCATAAGTAATATAGTAAAAATTACTTAATTTTCAGCAATATAACACCCCCAAGCGAAAAAATAGTAGAGACGTACTATAGGACTATACTTACGAACGATAATTATTTAATTATGTAATATAAAAAATGAATCTAGCAGTTACTGTCATAGATCAAAATAATATATAAGGTTACTGTGTTGGCGGTGATCCTTTCGTTGATAAGTGTGTGCCACCCTCAAAGTGTATCATAGACAAAGTGAGTAATAAAATTAAAACCCACATCTACACTTTCGTAATATGATTTGCTCCGTCGATTGTTTTCGGCACTAGTTTAACGCGGCGGTAATTT
>LGAG01000188.1:520050-545671 GCA_001278395.1 Lerema accius
TCAATTTAAGTACTATGAAATAAAAAAAATACAAGATTTCAGTGCCTCAATTTCTAATACACAAAACAACAAATATTCCGTAATATTGAAGAAACACACGATAAAATGCAAGTTATTGTAAGTAAATGTTTCGTTCAGTGGTCAACAGAGGGCACTACATGGAGAATAAAGTTCGTTTGAAAGTTCTCTTGTTTACTAGTTCTCCATTTTACATTAGGCCTATTGGACAAAAAAAATAAAACAATTTTAGTAATAGGTACAAACGTATATTTCGTATAAAAGTATAAAAATACATACATTTTCATATATTATAGTACCAATTTATCACAAGTGTAATCTTTTGATCTAAGTAATCTAAGGTCTTATAAACATAACTTTTTCGATAATACTATATTAATGTCGAGGAAATGCTAATGAAATTTAAAACTTATTAGTAGGTACTTATCGAAAATAATCGGTACCTATATGAACTACCTACTAAAATAAATAAATATAACTATTTCTAAAATACTCAATGTAAATAACCCTACCCACCAAAAAAAACCAAATTAGTTGTTTCAAAAGCATCTCCTCAAATTCATAATGTGTAACCTAACGTAGCATAAAGACATCAATAGATAATCACAACTCTTACAAAAAAATACGTCCCCATTATCTTAATTACTCTCTTCGTAAAATGTGCTTATCACGTTTATTTATGTTCGTGACAATGACCTCATACATACATACATACATACTTAACATAATTAAATAAATGTAAGAAATGGACTGGGGAGCTAACAGCATAGTGCCGTGCCGAAAGTCATTGGTCTGCTAATCAGACATTAAGAACAATTTTAATTCAAATCCAGTTTTGCATCAAATTAACTAACTCCCGGTTGCATGCTTGCTCTTACACTGATGCTCATATTACTTTCGAAAATTAAGCGTGCAACATTGGAAGGAGTTCAAAATCTAACGTTAAAACCGGGGTAAGGTCGGAATAGCAGCTTTTTTATTTACAGACTACAGTCATATTAAACACTATAGAATATAACTCGTTATAGTAAAAAATATTTTCTTAGTAGCACCTAAAGTCTTGACTGCAATAAAATTTATTTTAAGAGTTGGGGGGCCGTACTAGAATGTAGCGTTCATCACTCCAACAATTAAGGCGAATCCAGTGAAATCTAAACAATGACCTCCTTTCTTTTTTTTACTTGTTATTTATTCCATAAAGCTTTTAGATACAAGCCTAAATAGAAGGCACTATTAGGTACTTCAAAATAAGGAAATCTAAGACCTTTAATTTGGTGCTATTTAGTGCCCCCTAACGGCCAAAAATGTCCTCTATGTTGACTAATAATGAACATGATTGTTAACGCTACATTTACTATAAATAAATTCAACAAATTTCGACAGCAAATGGATACTATACCTATTTTAATACGAGGATAAGGTAGTTATGAAAATAACCTCAAATATCCCCGAAACATGCAATCTTTAATCTACCCTCAAAAGGCTCTTGTATATGGCCAATTGTGACTCGAAGAGGAATGATGGTCCAAGTAAGGACTATCTGTTAGAAGCAGCTTACTTCCGCTAAGACCGGAACTAGAACTCTCACTGGAAGAGAACAAGCTCTTACTTCCGGTATAAAATGACAGTGACGTATGCAAAGGCTCCCTTCCCAGTCGCCGTCTTGCTCGCACCAAAGAAGCGAATGCGACCGCGATAGCGCACAGGAAAATAACCCCTAACACGCAAAAAGCTAGAGCCATTTTCCCGGGTGATAAACAAATTGTTTTGTCTCCAGGAGAGAATCCTCGCACGAATTCCTCTTCTTCCCCTTCTATTCTTCTTGAGCCTGTGGAATGATAGAAAATATAATTAACGCCATACCTACTCTCCTAAGTATTTTTCCTAATGAGGATTTGATTAAAAGGACAAAATTACTTAAGGACAGTACCTATTTGTCCTTCAAATTCAGTGTTTGCTATTAAAATTTTATATTTTAGTAGTCTGGTACTACTTCGTAAAGCACCATCAAAATTCGTTTAATAATACAGTTATTAAAAGTGAAAGAACTAATTCTACACTTATAGAAACCCACCTCGAATAGATGCTTCATCTTCTAATTCAATATTTGGCGCTAAAACTTCAATGCTGTTATAGACTTCCAGTCTATCAATAACCAATCCTTTAGCCTCTTTATCTAAACGGGCTTTTCGCAACAATCCATCTCTTATTTGCTGAGGTTTTTGCAACGCCTTACAGTCAACTCTCGGACAATTTCCTTTACATAGTTCTATTCCACAAGTCAAATGCAGCTTCGCTCGATCAGGGAATTTGAAAGCTGCGAACGTAGTCACAGCATGTTGATACGTCATTATGTTTTTAAACATGTAGTCAGGGTCAGTTTTAGCTAATCTTATGTTGCTATGTTCATCCACGTTTTTATGTGAGTCGACGGCTTCTGGTTGAGAGAAGTCGATTTCAGAGCCTCTAGTTTTGTGGCGATGTATCGTTGGTTTGTCGAAGATAGACTCGTCGATGGGGCAGCCGGCGTCGTCCAGTAGTTTCTGTGATGCTTCGCCAAGCCCGTCATGGGCTACACAATTGGTCACACGCAGTCCCACACCAACTGTAACAGAAAGATTAATCATTAATATTCTACTAATAACCCTAGAGTGGAACATATATATCTCAGTGATTTGGATGGTGGTCTCCTGAACGAGAGTTCCAAAGTTGCACGCACCTTTAATTTTCAAAAGTTATGTGCGTATTAGAAACTAATTATCACTTTCTTCGGTAAAGGAGAACATTATGAGGAACTTGTTCACCTGACAGTTCTCCATAAGGTTCTTAAGAACGTGTGCCAATCTGAACTTGGTCAGCGTGGTTGACTATGGCCTGTACCCCTCCCTCACATTATGAGAGGATACTCGAGCCCATTAGTGGGACAGTCTTGGGTTGTGATTTATGATTGATCTTTCTGGGAACTTGGAAGATTAACGAATTATCCTGGTTTTCTTACCTGGTAAAGTGCACTGGATGAGCAGTCTGGTGGGTTGTCCAACTTCCACAGTAGCTGGTTCAGTAGCCCCAGCAGTGGGCGCCAGTTCCATCCAGGCTCGAGCCGCTTCTAGAAGCATTTCCCTCTGTTCTTCTTCTTCTGGACTAGCCCAGCCTTGACGATTTCGTGCAGTCCTGAAATTATTACGAAAACTTTAATTATTACCATGATAAAATAGACAAGTTCATTGATTATGTAGTTAATAATAATAAGTAATTCATGCTTTGATTTATGAATAACTGAAAAGCTTTTCAAATACTAATTAATAGTAGTAATTTATTAGACAATCAGAATAAAATATCTAAAGTATTGCGCCAATAAGTTAACAGGCGCAAAGATAGAGTTACTGATAAATATTAATTGGAATCGTGGTTCATGAAACTACAAGTCGACAAGTTCTTTTCGATAAACTGAAGGTGTTTTACCGTGGCCGTATAATGTGTTCATGGGAAAGTTTAACCTTCTTACTTGTAGTTCAAAATATAATTTGTATAGTTTAATCAAATTATTACTTATAGATATTATTATGTAATAGATTTTATAGATTATGTTAAGTTCTTAGTAAAGAACCAAAAAAGTGTTCCGTGCTAAATAGCATGCGTTTTTATGCACGATAATTATTTGTCGTCTCATTCGTACAAAACAGCCTAATTGGAGCGTTGTGATGTCTTCACATCGAGCGCTCTTTTAAGTATCTTCTTTTTTTGTGAACACGTTTTTTGTTTTCAAAAATAATATCATTCCTTTCGCGTTTATATTAAGTAAGTACAGCTAGATATCTATCTATGTTAAGGCAACGTGAAAGATATTAGATAACCATACCTTGCTCGTGGTCCGTCAGGCCCCATAATAGCTCGTAGTTTAGTCTTGATGACGGTTTCCAGCGCAGAGCTGTTGATGCGGACTGCTCGAGGTTGTAATTTACACCTGTTACACGATTACACTTTATTTTGATGATCAGTCAGGTTTACTAGACTTATAAGCAGTAATATAGCTGCTTATCTACTTACAAAACTTGTTCTTTGTTCATTATCAGTCATTAGTTTGGTTTGATCTGAAGTATATTACACAGTAGATTTTTAATGATTAAATTTTTTAACTTTAAATTTTCTGCTCATAATGTCCCCTGCTGAACAATGGAATTTCAAGGTCAAATCATCATTAATTTCTTTGGTCTGCTCTACGGCCCAAACGAATTTAAACACGTAAAGTGCAAGATTCATCTCCACTGTATGAGCGACATAGGCTGTATCATGTATCATCCTCCAATTTTCAGTACTACCTACTTATTTCCTTGCCTACCTTACTAGCAACTCCTGGTCCGAAGACTGCTGCAGCTGTCTGTCCATCTGGACGACCAGCTCGACGTTATAGTACAGGTCTTCCTCGTCATCAGGTTCCTCGTAGGTCGAGTTGAGTGTTGACGTACGCACGCCACACGCGTTTGACGGCAACCGCAGAGATACCTTCGTTTGCTGTTTACCTGGAAACATGTAACAGTAATTTTAGGGTTTATTTATAAACTAGTGGACCCGCTCTCGCTTCGCTTCGGGAAACCTATGCCGAGGCGAAAATAAAAAAGTAGCCTAAGTTACTCCTTATTGCATCAGGTACCCGCCATTGAAAGTCCCGTCAAAATCGGTCCAGCCGTTTCAGAGATTAGCCGGATGAAACAGACAGACATACAAAAAAAAAAAATTCTTTCTTTTACGATTTGACATATGTCACCGAGCACAGTCTGCCTAGAAATGTACCGGGAAACGTTATCATTTGTTATTAACGTTATGTTTTTTCCCTAAGTAGGTAACACTTCTTTATTCCGAAGACTGCCTACAAAAAATAGGTCTCAGAATGTTAATTATATCTATGTTTACCAAATAAAAAACACGACGTAGAAAATACCTAATTAATAGCAGGTCTAGGTGATAATCTTGTACGTTATTTTTCCATTGTCGTAATGAAAAGAGGGTAGCAATGTCGATGACAAAGAAAGTTACTGGGAAGTATGTCTAATACATTATCCGACGGCATCATCCGCGAGTTTCCCACGTATGTCCTCATTGAACATATCAGAACCATTTATGTCCTCTTTTAAATCAATTATAAAAACTATACGTACTTGTGCACCGTTTGAAGTACTTATTATAAAAAAAATCCGTTATTGAATACAAAAATTTATAAAAAACTAAATCTATATTCCTTGCCATGATGATGATCACTTATCACGATTTTTTTTGTCACAATGAAAAAAGAAGTGTAAGGGGTAAGACTAACACACGGGGCAAGACTAACACTGTCTATTATCTCGATACGTATAGCTTAAATACGAAATTCTTCCAGTCTGTAAGTTAGAACAAACGTAAATGTTCTGGGCTAAAACACATACATGTCGTTTCTTCAAGTGCATATCGAGATAATAGACAGTGTTAGTCTTGTCCCGTGTGTTAGTCTTACCCCACCTTACCTTATATTATCTAAGTAACACGGGGTAACTTATTTCAATAAAAAATAACCCTCGACTTTTAGAAAAACTTTAACTTTTTACTTTTTTTTTAGTTTCCTTACCTTGAACTCTGCACTCTCTCGCGAAGTCCTTGCTGAACACGATTCCTTTGAAAGGCTTCTCCATCTCGAGGTGGACGCTGACGGATCCTTTCTCGCAAGAGGTGGTTACATCCAGGACCCGGTTGGCGCTGATTTGAACCCGGAACGACGCCACCAGACACCCCAGAAGAACCACACGCCACATCGCGTAACCTGAAAATATATTATAGAATATTAAGTAAGTATGTACTATTATAATTGTCTGGTATCTTAGACCAAAAAATATGTAGACTCTGCCTTCGGAACAAAAAAGCGTAAAAAAAACATAACGTAAATGAAACATGATAACGTTTCCCGGTACATTGCTCGGCAGGCAGTGTTCTGTGACGTATGCCAGATATAATTTAATCCAAACGAATCTTAAAACTTTTCAAACAACAGACTTCGCTTAAAAAATATTTGTCCTAATTCTTGAATTATCCAATTTGGTACTAATTCATCTCGTATCATAAAATCCAAAAGTTAGACGATTAAAATATTGAAAATGTGATTCTAAAAATTAGAATTTGGTGTTATAAAAATGACATTGATTGTCTTCGAGTCTTTTCGGTTAAAACAGCGGCGAGTATTGCGGTATGAAAGCAATTTTCTATAGATCTCTAACGACTGATTGAAGGAATAAATGTAGCTATATAAAAGGTAGTGACCGTACAATGAACTTTATTACCGATATCTAATTAGTTATTATTATTTTTACTGTCTTTGTTATAGTCTCAAATTGTTTCAAATATTTTGCATTACATTGCAGCACAGATATTTATTTAAGCTATCGGTGAAAATACGACGTAGAGCTCACTAATTCATAAAGAATTACATTTGAGTGAAAAACTTTTCAAAAGCGATGCAACGTCGTCTGTTATTATTTTTTAATTCAACTTAGAAATAAATCTGACTCTCTTTCAGGACTCTACTATCATAATTCTAAGTGTACTTCAAATTAATAACTATAATAATTACCTACTTACTAAGAATAAATTAATAAAATGAAACCAACTATCTTTAGTTAATTACGACAGTCATTGTCTTTTGAAACGATTGAAAGTAACGATTTAGATCAATTCAGTATGATAAGTAAATGGATACAGTTCACTCGGCAAAGTCTAACCTTAATTCTGTCACTACGAATTGTATTGACTGAAATAGAAATAGTTTGTCTAGCGACTTAAGACAACAATCAAATTGGGCTATCAAATATAGGACCGGAAATAGCGGTACAATGAACAGGGTTATGTGGTGTTACCGCCCACTACTTTCCATTGTTCGAATGGTGTAAATTAACGGGTAATTGTTTTTATTTTACAAAGATGTGTTTTGCTCCGGTTAATGTGGATTATTACGTGAGTGAGGCGAATCTTTATGAGACGTCTGTTTTAATTAAAGTCTTACTTACGAACCTATGAATTTGTATTTTATTAAATGAATGGTCCTAACTCTTCAACCCGTTAACGGCTTACTACTGAGTATGCACGGGTTTTTCCTCATTACACCCCAAATTAAAAACAACGAAAATTTTTCTAAACCCCAAATTAAAAATCAGTTTTTAAATAAGTAAGTATCCAATATTAATCAAAATTTATTATTAATCGATGAAACAATATTATTAATCAACAAAGCCAAACTTTAAATAGCACAAAGGTATTTAATGTGATGCATGAGCTTTTTAATCGAGCATAGACGGTCAACATTTGGATTAGGTAATCGTTGACAGGGTTTCACTTTTCTGAGGCACACCAACTAACAATCACGGCACACCAGTGAGCCGCGGCCCACACTTCAAGGCACTACAATATTCTCTCTGGCTAATCATGTACTCTAAACAGACTTGTCGTAGTTACTTTTATGATTATGATGATGAGGAAATTCCTATCTTTGTTCAGAGATGTTACTTACGGCTTGAGCTATTATACCTATTACTGTTACCTAATTTATAGCTTTAGCCATCATAGAAAAGCTAACTGCATTTCTATAATAACTACGTATTAAAGTAAAAATTATTAAGTTAATTTTAGTACAGTTACATCACGTAACGTTGCGTAATTTGAGACGGCCGGCAATGATAATTAAAACTGTAAATGAACTTGCGCCCGCGCAGAATCACTCGCATGCGTGTGAACGTAAACACCGACTCTTAGTCGTATACCCAGCATTATTAAGCAATAATCGGTAGGGCCAAAACTATCTCTTTAGACTTTACGACCATTTCAAAATAGCAGCTATAAATCTATAATGTAGAGCTAAAAGCATTAAACTTCAGGAGATTGTGAGAAGTTTTTACCCGACTACGTCAAAAGAAGGATAATGTTTTTCAAGTCTATGTACTTCAGTAGTCCATATCATTGTCACCCTGTACACCCAAAACAGATTTTATAATGTGAGATGTCATTGTTCGTCCATTCGTATTCATTATGGAAGTGACATAGGCTATATTTTTTCTATTACGCTGCCACCAGTCTCTAAAACAGTTGAAGTCCGATTTTTATTTTCCTAATAATTAGTAGTTATTACTAATTGTGTAACTTCTCCTCAAAGGGGTAAAATGTGGAGCAAAAACATGATCTACGTAGTAGGTATAATACTATACTAAAAAACGCTATAATACAATCGCACAGATAAAGATACATTTCAAAGCAAGCCAGGGCTTACTCGTTTTATTTTATAACGGGTAAAATAACAAGGAGGACGCACGATAGAAAATGATAGCTTTAATCTTTACAACAGGAAACTGTTTATCGCAATTATACGAACGAGTTTCAAATCAGCATCTCAAAGCTAGAAGTAATAGCGCTTGTTCCCATACACTAAGCTGAGATTACACTTAGAAATTCCTCAGGTACTATATTAATATAACACCTGTTTTTTATTTTACGATAAACAATCAGGTGTAATATACATTCTCCTTTGGAAGTGATTAATGAAACCACTATTTTTACTCTACTGCGGCAGGTATGAGTGTCTATTTTTTCGGTACGCTCAACAGCCTTAACGGCATGGCGGATTTCCATACGTGAGTTGTCGTTGGATTTGTCCTCATTGTGGGAGTGACATAAGGTATAATATTTTTTTTATTGTAACCTACTATTTTTTATTAGACGGGTATCTAAGTGGCTTTAGTTATTCTACGTAGCTGTATGCAATATAATCTCAATTGGATACTTACTTTTTTATTTTACCCTTAAAGGTAATAACTAACCGACTTCAAAAAGAGAGGTTATTAATTCTACATGTATGTATGTAATATTATTAAAACTGCATTTTTACACAGGATTATTTTATTTAATAATTTGTGCAATTACTGAATTGCTGACTGAGCAATTAAGGGCAGTAAATTATATTTCTTCATAGCCATTGCCATCGTAAACAAATTAAGTGGTTGTGGCTTGTAGATGTAGCTGCGGTCCTTTTACAGTGCAAGGATATGCTAACGAGAGGTGAAGCAATCTGCAATCTTAATTTAACGAATCCCCGAGACTTAGTGGTGACCTTGTCTGCGGAGCGAAAGGGTCTCGGGTTCAAATTTCATCCGGGACAGACATTTGACAGATAGTTATTATTATATTCACATGTTGAATGTTCTTTGTATATGTCCTAGCAGGCAAGGCGAGATTATTCGGTACAGCAAAATAAATACAATGTCGACATGTTCTTTTAGTACAAGACTACATTAGAATTCGAATCAACGAATGAACTAAGGTGCGTGCACTAGTGCTCGGCAGTTTAAAACAACAAATGCCTATGTTTATGTCGTCTACATAATTATACCTAAGTAAAACTCGGACGCTGTCGATTTATTTTTTAATAATTCTTTGGTCAAGCAATAAGTAGAGTAAAGTCTTAAAACAATCACAGTTATATAAGATCTACTCATATTGCATTAAACCATTTTTCCATTATTATTAGCTCAAATAAAACGAATCGTTTAAATTTATCTCACGATATTACCATTATATTACCTGATATCATTAACAGGTACTACCACCCTATTATTACGGCCGGGTGTGAGATAATAATATACAGATACAAATAAAACAAAAGCGAAAGTAAGTGGAAAAGAAACCAGGCACCAGATTCTATACTAGTGTTTTATTTTTAAACTTGCAAACTAAACTATAGTGTTTCTATGGCATTAAAATACCTTTTTAAATTCTTAACATAAGAACTTAATGGAGTAACTTAACTGACAATATCGACGTAGGATCTATGCGTCTTAACTTCGCCTAAGATTCCATGAAGGAATCGAATTCCTTAAATGGTATCCATGATTAGAAATGTGTGATAAGATTGTGTATTTTTGTGCTTTGTGCTTTGAAGTCCGCTAAAAAGGCTAAAAATAAAAATGCGAATCAAAGAAAAAAGGAGTAAGGCACGAAGCGAATAGGATTCCGTGTATACCAATAATAATCATTAGTAAGTTTTTCACAGGTTTTTTTGATAAATATTAGAGTGGACTTGTATTAGGAGGTAGGTAATTCTGGAAAATCTACATAATTAGTATTAGGATTAAGTTTATATCATGAATAAATATCCCAAATATTTTATTTTATAGACAAGGTAAGGTGGGGTAAGACTAACACACGGCGCAAGACTAACACTGTCTACTATCTCGATATGCACTTGAAGAAACGACATTGTGTGTGTTTTAGCCGAGAACATTAACGTTTGTTATATCTTACAGACTGGAAGAATTTCGTATTTAAGCTATACGTATCGAGATAATAGACAGTGTTAGTCTTACCCCGTGTGTTAGTCTTACCCCACCTTACCTTATATTGGTACCAAAATAAATGAATACAAAATATATGGAAATGTTATTAAGTGTCAACATCAACATAGCACATTAAACGTACAAGACAATAATGAAAATATTAATAACTGTAATTATTATGGCAGTTGACTTATGATCTCCACAAATAATAAGCAGAATGCACTTCGTTAGAGAGCATAGAAATAAATTTAAAACGTTAATGGAAGTAGAATAGAATGACCATTGGATTGTTAGTCGTAACTTCCCATAAATCGAAACTCGTAATAACATGTCAGAATGTAATTTTATTTTGAACTGTTGTTTACGTTGTTTTAAGTGAGTTCATTGACATATGATTTTATCTGACTGACAAAGATGTAATTGCATTGTGAACAAATTGAATAGTTCTAACTTAAAATTTTACATCAGTTTACAAGCGTGAAGCTTCACAAATAAAATTCTTAAAACCACATCAGGCCATTCGTAATCTAGGGTTAACCTTTTAAGACTAACTGACCGTTACAGTGTTCTTTTAAAATTAGTACTGTCGTGATTTTTCTAGATTTAAAAATCAATAGTTAAGCGGCAGATGAGAGACACAATTATTGACAGACAAACATTAGCGGTTGAAGGCTTGTAAAACATTTTACAAGCTTTTATTTAGTTTCACCTGTCCCGGTGTTTGTAATCAAATCTTCCAAGGTAAATTTCACCCACTTCAGGGTGTCCGATTGAGCTAAAATTTTACACACTGGTCCAGTCCTGATGACAATGCATGTTTATAATAAGCATTATGTGATGCTGCTACCAGGATTGGCTCCAGACGATTGAACTCCTCAACAATATTAACAGTAGGGACTTGAAATTTGCACTTTTTAGCTTTTTAATTCTTTTTTTATCAACAAGTAATAAAAGAATTTTTTTTTTGATTTTTTTTTATATTCTTTACTTGTGTTATCTTTAGAGCTTTTCGTACCTACATTATTTTGCCAAAAGTAGCGCATACAATTTACTTTCGGACAAAAACATTGTGACACAAATATCCAGCGAGCTTGCAGATTATCTCATGTTATGATTACACTAAGCGGTCGCGGGTAATACGGAGCACCGTTACATACAACGTTGTCGTGAATGCGGTTTTATGAGAAATCTGAACATTTACTCAAACAGATCTTGCTGAGGGAGTACGCCTCACGTTCGAACTAAAGTTTTTGTTGTTCTACCACAGATTAGAAAATAGTTACTTCGAAAAGTTCGAAAGATCTAGTGTTATTAATTATGGCTGGAAGCTTAGCTTTGAAGTACCTATGAATCATTCAGGGTCATAAAGTCATAAGTATGAAATCAATTAAATTAATTACAATGTAAGGTTTTAGGTAATTAACGTAAAATAATAAAATTACTTTCTACATTTGTACGGAAAACAAGTGATTGTCATACCCTTTGGGGGATTTCTGTACTGTTTCAGGCCAGTTCTTGGGACCCAGATAATGTATGGTATCCAATATGGAGATAGTTAGCGATTGAGGCAATTGTCTGAGACTTTTTCAATTGTTTTAGTTGGACAAATCCATTTGCGGGTAAAATGAAAAGGAGGGTAAAAATTTAGTTAATAGGTATGTAAACTTCTAATTACAAATTTGAATTTGACCATCAGGAATTAATAGGATAGGTAGAAATCCTCCATATTAACATAGCAACAGCAGTTCCGAGGTACGAAATGACGTAAATATAAAGTAGCTGTATCAAGTTCGAAATCGATACGCTGCATACGCGTAACGAATAATATAATTTACATCAATAAGATTGTCATAATCGTAATATCATGTTACCTTGTTTCATAACTTGTGATAAATTATATTTTATCTCATTTTGAACGTGTATTATTAATATATTAGGTCTTTATCATCCATTGGTCTCATTAACCCCTTGGATAGTCTATATTGGTATATTCCGACATTTGCATTTTTAAAATCAAAAAGTATCCAGTTTTAGGGCTAACTTGGTAACTTTATTCTATATCTGTCCATCTATTAATTGGATCATACAGAAATATTCGTAGAATAAAATTAAGAAAAAACTTTTTTGACTCACATTCAATATTTCACAATAATTTTTTACAAGCTATAATCTGCCTGGCTTTTCGATAATTATTATTAGTGTTTCGTTTTTACGTAGGAAACCCCTTTATAAGGGAGTTAGTACACAGTCCAGAGTCACGTTAAAATAAAAGTACTTATATAAAAAAACAAAACACGCATTACAATGTATCGCGAACATGTCAGCCTACAATATCTCAATCCGTTAACTGTAACTGATTCTCCCACCCTTCATCATGATGTTCAAGTACAGATTCCCACACTGTTGTTTCTAGGTTTCCTATGCACATTACAAGTGGTTATAAGAATCGATGAGTTTCACCTTTTTACCGCTCTTGCAAGGAATTCCATGGCTACTTATGACTTGCAAGTGGGAGATTTCTTGACATTGCTTTAATTGGTACTATCTACTATTATGGATCTGATGTAAAAACTACATCAAGTTTTACAAGAATAGATATAAATTTAGATGCCATCATCTTTAATTTAATCAATAATTATTGAATTTCGGCGATACAACTACAGCAGGTTCTATGATATTATTTATTGGACGTGCTGCATTTTTTTTCTTTCATTATTTCAAATTTCAATTAATTATCCCACTTCAGCTGTTGTTAGTGATTCCTTTTAATCATTTACCAAATTAATATTTCTCCTATTTATAAGGGTTTGACGAACCATATAAGTTAGCAAGAATGACTGTTGTTGGAAGTGGTCTTTTTTCTCGTGTTCTTTTGGTAGTCCTTCTTACTCATCTTTGATATTCAGATCACGATTCGACGACGTTCGTGGTTCACATATTACGTAGTATACTCGTATTTGCTTACGAATCCCTGGGGATAATTCAGGTGTTTTATTGAACATTCCTAAAATCCTAATATCTTGTGTTTTCTTTTGTAATTATTGCGAGTTTAGAGAACCATTATATTATTATGTTTTTTATACTTTCACTCTCTAGGAGTAAGTTTTACAGTGCAGTTGTGTTATAATACCTACCCATAATCGAGATGCTCAGTCGCTTTGTCACCATGATCCAAGTTACTGGTTCCAAATATCAGAATAAACTTATGAGTATTCAATGCGTTTTGGCTTTGACATAATAAATAGGATAAAATTCCAATCGTAAGAACACGTTTTTTTTCCTAATGATATTCTTAACACAAACAATAAACAAATTACCTTTACGTATCTGTTTCGTTACGTAAAATGAATTGTGTTTCGAGATTAACAGTACGAGGACATTTACCTACTGAACTGTACATAATATTCTAGTAACCTCAAAATTCGGCAATCAACCCAACCCATCAGCCGCTGCGACGACACGCTAGTGTGGTCCTATTAAATCCGCATGTGGTACGAGCATCGTGAACATTCTAGAACAGTAACATGGGTTCCGTTAAGAGGTAACGAGCACCAAGACGTGACGGTCGCGTATTCTGACGTGACGGTAAAAAGTGACGCGACCTTGTAACGTTACGCATCCTAATATGGTGCGCATCTAGGAATTAAGCTTTACTTAAACAATAATGCCCTACAACAACTCATATAGTTGGCACATGCTGTTTCAATTCAATTACATTCCCAGCAATTTATTCATTTATTTAATATTTATGTCATTGCAAACAAGAAGTTTCAAAGAGACATAATGCCTAATGCTATTGTCCACTAGTCAACCCTGAGTGGATGTAAGAAAAGCTGATGTAGGTGTTAGGATAATTTAATAAGAAGGGAGAAAGCGATGCAGACATTTTGATGATGAGTTTGTACTGTTCTCGGTCTGGAGGTGTTCATTTGTTTCTATTTTGTTCAAGGTCTATGGCAGCTACAGGGAATCCTTATGTGGGAATACGTGTAGCGTTATTGTAGATTAGTAACACACATCGTAATTTTCAGCTATAAATTTTACGCATAAGAGTTAATATTATTGATGGCGTGTCGTCTAAGTACATGCAATTTACCCTACAGTTCACACGGAACAGTGATAGTCACATCCGCGACCACAACACACCGGTACTTAGACCTTACACTCATTTTCTCGAGTCGGTTGCGTGGTATACGACCATAAATCATGAAGAATAATAATGTGATAATAATGTACGAATGTTATTAATGGTAATGTAAACAAATTAGAACAAGAATGTAGAAGCTATATGCCTAATACCTATAGGTAGGACTACCTTCAAATAAATTACCGGCCTAGGAGTCAAAATTCACCCCTTTCATCTCTTGAGACGCCCTTTGATCAATAACAAATCCAGAGCAATCAGGACGAATAGATGCTCTATCTATTGGTAGAGTAAGCGCTAACAACTGGCGTAGGTATACCTTAGCTATTTGCTTTAAAAACCTAATCATAATAATAATAAAAAAAAACAACTTTGACTACAAAATTTCGTAAAAAAACACGATGCATTATTGTCATGTAAATTCATAATAAATTAATTACGTACTTATGATTAATTCATTGTATTTTACACGGCCAATTATGAAATTACTTATTGTGATACAATTATGATTAAGTGCTAATCATATTCAGCTCGTAACGTCTTCGAATTCGCGAGTTTTTTCATAATTTCCTAGTCGCTACCTGTTACATGGTCGCGGAAGTTTAAAAATTTAATGTGGAATAGATAAAATCTACTGACTACAGCTACTTAACGATACATGAAGTTTCACGAGCGATATTAACGCGACTGCGATTTTGACGTGTAGTTAATAGCCGCAAGTCGTAGCGACATTTTAACGAAAATCTAAAGTAAGCTTTGTATTTTAAAATTACGCCAATTAGTTGTTCCATTTTGTAGTGTTGCTGTTGCATTAGTGCAACGATAACACGTTAAATTACGATGCGACAACATGACAAAAAGTCGCACGCGTTTTGTCGCCAACTGACGACTTATCGCCTTTCTATTCGGCACTGAATTATCCGGTGACTATGTTAAACACTGATCATCTCACAAATAAACCTCAATGAATAACATAATTGAGAGCCTTTATTGCTAGTAATGATGATCACAAACATTTAAACTACAAAGCGCTTGCATCACCGATTGGATAACATGATTAAAAGGTTAACTAAACAACCATTGAGAGCTCGAGCCTTTCTTTTCTGAAGCATCACGTCAAGCATTGTACAAAGTCGATAAATCTCGTTTTGTTAAACGATGTGATTAAACTGCGCTGATTAATCAATAGTCAATAGTTGTAATTCGAGTGGTAACCGGGTTTGGATGTGTGACAAACCGTTAGAGGTTGTTTAAGAGAGATTCTTAAGCTTTTAAGGGGAAATCCTAGCAGATAGTACCTCTTGCGATAGCTTTCAGTTCGGTAGGTATGCTGGGTTCTTACAAGATAGAACCATCATTATTAATTATATATTCCTCCTAGACATTGACATTCCGGTCGGGAGAACGGTGAGCGCTTTCAAATTTTTTCGCAATGTCGATAAGGTCCCCTGAACTTGTCAAATGGTAGAATCAAAAAGTATCGAAAGTAAATTATTGGCTTTTCCTAAATCAAGAATTATCATACCCACAAAGTCAAATTATTTATTTAGCTTTAGATATTAACAGCTCACTAAACAAAAGCTAAAATCACAATTTAAATTCCGGGGAACAACAATGATTTTGCTGAAACATTCGATAACTTTGAGATATTTTCGTGGATGGCGATTTAGATGATGACAGCCCTGTAGCCGTTTAGAAGAAGCTCCACAAGATCACGAGCAAAGTTACAAGGGGCTGACGTAACGAAGAGACAGATCACATGTGAATCTACAGACCGCTTTCACTCTCGCCTAGCGATTGTTATCTAATTGGAGCCGCGCTAACTATGATTTATGTTAGCCAAATATTACTGTTGTTAATGTTAAGCAGATACATGAAATTACTTTCAAAGTTAGTGCGTTTGTTAAGATACCTCATTTTAATTCCAAATCTAAAAGTAAATGCTAACAAAATTTAAATATCTTAAGTGCCTATGTTGTAGTTTTAAAAAATGTTGGTTTGTTATCTAAATTATTTATGACGGTTTTGCTACCATTTAGCTATTAGCTGACGATGACATAGACAAGTTTTTATGACTATAGAGAGCCAATTCAAAGCCCCACTGATCCACTATACGAAGATGTAATTATCATTGGACAAGATTATAAACGTAGGTACAAATCAAATATACATCCGAATAAAGAAATAACTAAAGTAAGTAAAGAATGAACTCAAAATACTTGACGTAAACTTGAAATCCAGTTATGACGACACACATTTCTCTCATGAACTCTGCTGTTTTTATGACAATTTGAGTTATGCTGCGAATGATTTTACAACTCTTATAAATACCAAATGTCCAAAAAGTGACAACAACATTATATAGTTATGGATAATTAACAATATTTGGAAGTATCTTGGCCTGACTGTCAACGGTACGTCCCGCTAGCTCGCATATATTAATCCCATCTCGATTCTTATCACGTTTGGTAATACCATATGCCATGCTGTTGACAGTTGTTTGACCACGCGTTTGATTTTAAGAAGACTAACCGGTTTCTGTAATTTATCTATCACCTACAGCGATTGACAATCACTTTATTTCTTTGTCGTGTGTTTGATAAATGATAGATCCTCAGAAATATTAATTGATGTCATGGGTACAGGCATTTTTTATCTTTGAGTGTGAGATATGTGGAGTGTTGGGATATAGAAAGTTATTAATAAGATTATTGGCAACTGTTGATATGATTGGAACTCTATTTCTTTACTTGCATACACTCTTAGGTTCTATTACGTTGTCCTTTAAAAGAAACCGTTGAATTTGGTGACCACTGTCTACAAATTTGTTCCAAACAAATATGCCGTTTGCTTCGTAAAACAACTCTATGTAGGTTAATATAAGGTTGAATTTCCAGTGTTCTTGAGTGATAAAATGTAGTACAGGATCGATTTGTATGATTTCTTCGTGCCGACACAGCCGACCTGTTGTGCCTGTGACCTAGAGAACCTTGAATTTGTTTGTGAAAGTCAGGAATATTACAAACTATAGACCTATAGATATATTTAGAAACCTGCCACGTCCTTATCCGAGTCAAATTCCACATTAGATTATTGCCTTTCGTTTAGCGTTCGTGCTATCTTCAAACGTAGGTACCTATGTTAAAGAAATAAAACGACGCCATCTTTTTCTACACTTAATGTAGTTTCCAAACATTTTCAAGCATTAGCGTCAACGTTCCTTCTTGCATTTGTCTACAAGCTCTTCAGAAATAAAGAATACTTCCGAAACTAAAGTTATCTTCGTCTTATCGTCCATTTTGAGTTTTGTATTAGTACTCCAATGCTTTTAAAACTTAGCTACATTTATACTCTAGAAAATTTGTGTACCTAGTAATTTTAGACTAAACTAGTTGAGTAAGTATACTTATTTGCTCCTCACTAACCTTTTGGTATAAGAATTTCTGTATTTCTGTAGGTAATTAAGGAGCAAGCGGTATTTAAGTATCTACCATCCAAATAGGTACGTACTTCATTCACTCTCATAATGATTCGTAAAACGACATCACTTCGTATTACCCGACGAAAGGAGGATAATCGAAATTTTTTTCACAAAAGAAATATTACAGTCTTATGGGTGAAAGTAGAGTGAAGTGCAAATCACTTTTATTACTTACGGCGGCGACAAAAACTTGTCATGAATTACTTGGATAGATTAAGGTTAATATTTTATTTGAGGTCTGTGCTTTTTCTAATCTGGTTTAGCGGAACGGAACATACTTTGATATATTAATCTTTACACTCATTTATACTATGCAGTGAAAGTCTAAATCTAAATTACTGTCTTGTCACATTGAGTAATATGCAAATATCTAAGTTTAATATTAACAGCACTTTTTAATAAATGTACCTACCAGTAAAAAAGTATTAATAAGTCACATAATATTAGTAAGTATACTTTACAAACTTATTTTTACTAAATATAAAGATGATCTCAATAATTATAATCCGAATGCTTCCGGGTCTACAATTCAACCGCGACATTATAAGTGACTTTGGGGAATTGTAGAATGCATCAATACGTATCTAATTGCGGCAGTCCAATATATCCATCTCACTTGGAACAATATAAGTATAATTATGTAAATCTCTTTCGCAACAATATATACAAGCCCGCACATCATATACACACAGCATTAAAACCAAGCTAATTATTCGACGCTCTCCGAACCTTCACTTTACGCTTTCGTTACATAATTAACTCATCAACAGAATCGGATGCACCGCATGGAACGCATCTGCATGGAATCTTTAATCAAAATCTCGAAGATAAATTTAATAAAGCAATAAACACCAGACCTTTTTCTAGGCCGTTGCTCCCCGTTACTTGACCGTGACCGCCTGTGGACGATGACTCGGCGTTTCGACGGCCCTAGCCATTACAACCCAATGAAGTACAGTCGGCCGATGGATAGTTTGAGTTGTCAGTAGTAATTGGTTAATTCTTTAACACTTCGAAATTCAACTTGAATCCATCCGAAACTTCCGCCATAGTAAGTTAACAAAAAAGTTATTTTTGGACCCTTTAAAATTTTTCATTTAGACCTAAAAACTATTAACTGATGGTAAAAGGACAATGGCCTCTAGTAGATAAAGAAATCTAGACCTAAGAATATGGTAGCGTTGAAAGTTAAAATCCAATTCCCTAACTTAAAACAGTAATATTTTCTACTCTTCCCCTTTTAGTTTGTGTGCGATTGTCCGCAGCGGACGTTAATTTATTGCGGACGAAGACACCAACTCTAGTTTTTTAACTGATTTCAACGCATGCGCTATACCCTTAATAAATGCAATCGATGCAGCTGTGAGCTGTACCAAGCGGAGATTTCCAGGTAATTCATATCATATTGATTAGTGTTACCAGTCGAGATTGTTGAAGTAGGTCGGGACACCGTTACCCGTCCAATAGACGGAAGCCTCCAGATACTCCCAATCCGGTACATTAGAAAGTCCAAGCTTGTCTTCCTCGAGAATGCGATCCGGAATTTATTAGTAATTATCGTTTCCAAGTACAGGATGATAAAAAGATAGAAGGTAAGTCGAGAAGTTTTTAGATGGATGCCAGAAATAATGTATAAGTTTGTAGATATCTTTATACAACTTTATACTCGTTAAATGTTGAAATTATATTTTAGCTAGTATCTAATGTGTACAGAAAGAGGATGATCAGTAACTTCTGAAATTATTAGATACTTTATATAATTCTTATACAGAGGTATCTATGGAAATCCAGATTCCAGAACCAAACTTGTTGGAACAGGTGCATAATGCTATTTACTAATACGAGTATAGCTTCTGACTTCATGACTGCGATGAAACGTGAAGAGTTGTAAATGACGATAGTCACTTCAAATTCCTATTATAATTGCCGTGGAACTTGGAGTTGCCGTATTTATTTAACGTAGACATGACAAATAGGAAGGGATACCTCTTTATCTGGTTAACTGTTCAAAAAATCGGATAAACTTTGTAGAAGCAGCAGCATAATTTGTTCCGTTTGAATCTAACGAGGCCCCATTCGAATTGAGACCATCTACTCGTACTCTACGTGTTTCATTACGCTTTATAGTTAAGTATATCAATTTCGTGCTTTTCAAGAAACGTGGCTTCAAATTAATTTGCTACGAAAGCCCCGTTAGCATCAAACGGTTGTAAAAACACGAATGTTGAAACTGCGTATTTCTCGCTTTTCGATCAAACTGGAGCGTGGGCAGTTGAGCACATAATAAGGGATTTCGCATCCAACTATCGTATACGGTACAATTTCCTCGTTACCGGTAACAAACGAGAACCCGACAAGCGTTTATGGTAATTCGCTGTAGCGTTCTGTGGCCTTATTGTGTACTTGAACCTAGAAGGGAACGGTGTACCGTTATGGAGACAAACTTGGGCGAACTCACGCGCTTGTTGTATAATGATAGCGTGAAGTTAGGGCAGTCACGATTGATTGTTAGATGAAGTCTATGCTGATTGTTGATACTTATGACGTTTGATATTTTGACATGTTCTTATGAGATCAGGACACTTGTATGAATAACTGAGATAGAATTCCAGAGGGAAGGACCTGATGGTAACTCACACGTGAAGCTATGCGATACGTAGTCATCATAAAGGTGTCTTAACTTAATCCAGAGAACTCCTTTCATACGCCTCTTCGACATATTAACAATTTAGTTCAAAATTTTAGGATTTAGATCTGGCCTTGTTATTAAAAGATGTGAGAACTATAGGAACTGTAAGTGATAGGAAGTAAAGGAAATATAATTTTATTTCCTCCACTTTGATTCTAATGGGAACGAAACCCTTAATCCACTTAACTACAGTTGCCTTATAAACCTTTGGATAAAAACAAGTTGCACCACTTTCGCATAATAAATTCGCTCTTACACCAATCTAGACCAGCGTGTCCCAGCAACATTCCTTAATCAGAACCGTTCAGTTTCCGTTGTCAGATGAAGGGCATGGTTAATAGGACTAGCTGTATCGGCTGCGAAGATAAACTACACTCCTAACTTGGCTAGCTCAGATGTTATGATAATACGAGCGCAGGACGATCATGTTGAGCAACTCTTGTTAAGGGCAGTGGTTAAACATATACAAGATTCTAGACTATGTAGATTTTGCTTGTGCAGTACCCGATTACTGATATGTCTTCATATATTTGAGCAATAGACGATGAAAGACTAAATAGATTCTTTCGGGAAGCATAATTTTTCGATTCTGAAGCACATATATAAGACAGGTATTTCCCAGATTTGGTACATAGGTTCATCACATTCATTGGACTGTTATGCCATATACTATTATTAAGAAAACATTGGGGTATTCGTTTGGTTTGCCTTGTCAATGCGGTAGAGGTTAGGTGAGTCCAGACCATCACAAACAACTCATAAATTGGAATCCTTAAATTACAGTTTTATTGCTCATGAAATTTTTAACATAGCAACCGCATTAACTAAGGCGGTTAGACTTAATTATGCTAATTCAATAAATTATTTACATCGTGATACAGATTATCAATTGTAACAAAATTACCATAAGGCCGTTCGCAGGTGAAGGGCAAATTATATAGGACTAACTGTTAGTTCATCTCCAGTAGGTAGATGCCGTTAGTGAGCAAGCCCGGAAGATCATGAAGTACGGTACCGACTGCCCAGTAATAGCATTTATTTATCCACGTAATGTGCTTGTGGTCACCGGTCAGATAAATTTCCAAGCTTTCGCAAATACTAGCTGTATTTTCTATGTTAACACAATGGGCGCTCCACGTTCAAATAATACAGTCTCGAGAATGCCTAATGAATAACCTTTTGCTAACGGTCCGGTGTTTGCAATTTATTTCAAACAAAGATCGATTTAAATTTTGTTGTTAGTAATAGAACGCAATATTACGAAACTGTTTTATGTAACTGTAGAGTATTTAAAAGCTGTTTTGCCATTCGATTTCAACTGACTAATTGTTCCTAATTTCAAAAAAATAACAACTGTAATTAGCTATCCTAAAAAGAAACGCTCTCATACCCTAAAAAATAACGCTTCATTATAATTTATTTTATAATTACCAGAGTACAGTTGAAGTACCTTTCAGAATGTGTATCTACATAATGATTTATTAATTTCCCTACCACATTTCCTTCATCTGATTAACAAACAGAAGATATGCCTTCATTCCTAGAAGCAATTTCCATTGTAGCGAAAGAACTCCCCCGCGATGAATACCCATTATCATTGCAAATATTTATTTACCTTTATTGTTTCAATGAGGCCATTAAACCCTTCGATCGCGTGATATAAGTTGCGGAAGTACAAGGCCTAGAGCGAACTTGCACACTATTCATAGTCAAGTGCAATCAACCTGAACCTCATTGTTCTAGCTGAGATAAACGACCAACACATCTTGGTCCTCCCTGCCTCCCGCATCGCTAATAATTTCGCAGACTACAGGAGGAGTGAACGCATTCTGCAAGGTCTTCTTAAACTTGCCAGTCCTCGCTGGATGCACGAAGCAGATAGTGGCAAATAAATCGGAACGAAAGCTTTATAGGTGGTAACTTACAATAAGTAATAGTTTATTGAATGTTACAAACTTGTTTCTTACGTTCAGGGCCGCTTGATAAAGAACTTGCTTGCATGCTGGCGAACCATCGTGAAAGAATGAACTATTCGTTAAATTTATTACCAGCAACAGCTAAGGTGCTTAGACAACCTTCAAGGAAAGCCAAGTTACATTGTATTGTGTATAACACTGTTAAAAACTTAGCTATTTTGAGAAGAAAAGACATGGCTTCTTAGGTATGTAAAAAATCTCACATATACACGGGTATCTTCGGAGTTAACAGGACAGTATTAACTCCTGCGAACTTTAATAGAAAATCTACCACCATTGTATGTTCGTCAGTTGCAACGGTATTGAACATTGATTTAAACTTCACGACGGTATAGAGGAGACCTTACTAACTCTCTTCAAATGGTTTTTTTTAGTTATTGTTATTTAAATTTTATAAATCACCTCGCTTTTGTTCGATTTGTTTTGATCAAAATTTATTATCTTAATAATTGTTTACGTATCAATAAACCTCTGATTATTCTTATTAACCAATCAATTACGTTTATGCTCGTCTGATCTTCGAATAAATCCTATCCATCCAAAAAAGTCCTCGAAAAATACAACCCATCATATTCCTAGAAAATCACATTGTTGTAAGTTAGTATACGTTTTACACTCTTAAATGCAAATTCTAGCAATTATCTTACTAAAAATAGGATAGTGCAATATGTTTTTTCCTCTGTAAAGGTTATTTTAAAGTGTTTAACGTTCATTTCACGCATTCCAGTGCATTTACCGCTGTCGTGTTCTCCACTTAACAGGCCGACATTGCGAGGAATGCTGTAAATAGAGCACCGTCCGTTACTCCAAAGGCATCCTGAGGTACAATACGAATTTCAAAACCTCACTACAATGTCTTCAGAAGCACTGAATATATTAGTACTACCTATCTATGATCACATTGTCTTTGTCTTTAACAAACATTCATTTCGTAATGATTTCAACTCCGTTTGATTCTTTGCTATCCTAGGCTTACTTTTGGAAGTAAAGGCCATAATTTATATTCATCGTCAATTGCTCTGTTATTGAATCAGAGAATTCTATATTTGTAATTAATGGAAACCTGAAATTCCTACAATATATCGCACTCAAATCAGTGTGTAGGAAACATGATCCTTTCCTGAGTTTAATAAAAAATGTTGAAAATTTTGAAATTAGTCGTTACTTCCAAAACTTAATGCATTGTTTCTGTTCGAAGATTATTAGTCCATTCATCGTATCTATGGCTATCAATACTTATCGAATAGGGCCATAATTATTATTCCCTCCTTTACTAACAAGTACGACGAGTACTTTTAGAAACGTTAGTAAGATGTAAGCTGTAGTCACCGTTAGAGAAGCACTGTCTTGTTCTAGGAACAACTCGGTACCTGATGCTTTCTTTTTATGATCATTAACAACCTCAATACGAACCGTATTTACGAGTATGATTTACACTGTTAACGTTGTTTATACCTTGTATTCCACTTAGAGTCCCAGTAGTATTAAATTCTTACTTTGAGCCAAGTTTAGTTTGATCGGATTTGAATGTTTTGTGTCTAGTGGGTTATTAGAGTTACGAGCTGTTGCCCGCAGCTTTGCTTGCGGAAATTATAGTTTTGCGGTAATATTTACCCACTTAGGGGTTGATTTAAAAAAATCGTTGAATCAGGTTTTTCACCCCTTTCAACCATAAACCTAAACACGAATTTGCAAACTGCTAGCTTTAAAATTTGGTTAATTTTCATACAAAGTTTCATCCCTTATTTCACCCCCATAGGGAATGATTTTCTAAATTTTTTAAAATTCGCATTTCTTAGCTTAGTATCAAAAACCTAAATACCAATTTGCAAATTGCTTACATTAATTTTTTTTTAATTTTCAACCCCTATTTCCCCCTCTTAAAGTGGGAATTTCCAAAAATCCGTTCTTAGTGCTCCCCTACACTCTAGAAGGAACCTCTGTGCCAAGTTTCATGCTTCTAGGTCTATCCGTTTAGGCTGTAGCGTGTCTGTCAGTCAATCAACATTTTTATTAAGTATGATGATGATATAGCAGTATCCATTGATGGATTTTGTTGAAGTCTTAATTTACAAAATTTGAACAAATTCTCTAACTAAAGTTTAAACTGGTCATGAAATAAGAAACCATGACGCTATACATAAGTAGGTAATTTCCTAAAACTAAACGGTGACAAAAAGATAACTAAATATTTTAGGATTCGTGTGTACAGACAGACATACTAAAATCTTTAATAAAATGGTTTGTTACATATCACAACTCAAATATACCTACTATTTTCAAAATACATAGTAAAATACTTTACAATAGTTCAGGTAATTTAACTACTATAATCTCTTAAACTTTTTCAACCCGCACAAAAGCTAATTGTTAATCTGTGGTTTTTGACAACTTAATATACTGTGCTCAGATATTCAATAACTGTTAATAGACAATCTTCTACATCCTATTATGGACATTTTCTTTCAAAATCATTATCTTTAATGAGGGCCCCTAGCGTTTTGTACAGACTTGTAACACTCCACACGGCATTAACAGAAATGAATAAGCAGGTTTTGTTAAATAGAGCCTCATTATTTTTAATCGTTTATCTTGGCATTAATACGGTTATATTAATGTACTAAAACTTAATTGTTTCGGATGTAGTGTAAATCTACTGGGATATTATTTATTTTTATGAGCACCAAAGAGTTATTAATTAATTTGACAACACTAATTCTCTCATTGATTGATTTATCAACCATGGTCATCATTATATTGTAACTCATAATAATACGACATTCCAGATTATTAAGTAGATATTTATTAGTGCATTTGTGCGTATTAAACAAGAAACTGAACCACAAACAAAGTGATTTAAAGTAACAGATAAAAACAACATTTTATACGAATAAAAAAACAAAAATTTTATAATTAGAAACGTGTAAATCTACGTACACAGAAACCTTAAAGTTTTCCAATTAGAAACAT
>LGAG01000188.1:559648-572727 GCA_001278395.1 Lerema accius
CCTTCCCTTTAAATTATTAATAAAACTACATACCCTATCTTAAAATTTACGCAAATACCTAAAAAATGATATATAACACTTATATATTACTACTGAACTTTCAGAAATATATCAAAAGTTAAAAACTGTAAATGGCCGTATTGTAAAATTTTTGTTTTTAGGATTACGTCATCTTTCTGTTTAACCGACGAGATGATAAAATAAAGGCTAATAATGTGAACCGGAATGGTAAAGTTTTAATCGATCAGACCGGAATTTAAAATAAATAATAATTGGCAGTAGATCAGTTTTGGGGATCAGACCGGAATAAATAGATTAAGAGGTTAAGTTACTATTTCTTGAAATTAAAAACATAAAAGATAAACGGATTTTGTATTTATTAACCTATTATCATAGCCAAATTGTCTTTTTTCTGATAATCATTATTCGCAAAACATTCGCAAGAAATTCTGCGAATGCGAATGCGAATATGTAAAAACATGCGAATATTCGCGAATGCGAATGCGAATATTCGTTACATCACTAGCCTGTATGTAGGCATTCAGCTAAGTCAAGGAAATGTTAAGGAAGATTTCAAAATTTCTCATCAGTATTATATTATGTGATGTATTTATTGTTTTAAATAATGATAATAAAAGATATAGATCAAAAAGTCTAGACTGTCATTTTATATTTTAGGTGTGTATTACTTCATTTACCAAAGATTGGGACAACAATTTTACAAACTGTAAAACACAATCAAAAGCTGAAATAGATGCTTATGTAGTAGAAACTCATTATAATCACAATATTAATTATGATGGATTAATAGTTATAAAGAATAGATCGAGATCTAGTGACATAAGATTTTATTATTTACACATTTAAAATTCTTTCATATTTAACAATGAGAAATATTTGAAGAGCTCTTAAAAAATTAAGACTTGAAAAATATACTTTCTTTACCAAGTTTAATTAAGTTTAAGTAAGAATTTTTAAACTCAATATTTTATAAATTGACAAAAGAATAAAAATTAAATTTTAATAAAAATTTTGTTAATATTTTCAACATACTTTTGAGATAATTTAAATATAACGTAAATAATTATTACAACATACCACATACTTCTATGTTTAAAACCTTTTTCGAAAACAAAAAATATTCTTATATCAACATTATTCTTCCGCACTTTAAAGTACCCCCGCTTCATAATTATAATACAGTTCAAAACATAAAAATAATGAGGGAAGATTCCACTTACTAACAACAATTAACTAAAATTGCAACAATTACATTTTAACAATAAAAACAGACCGCACATTGCAATAACGTCGCGATGGCGATAAATGTAATTACATATACAAGTTTATTATAATGCCATTATATTAACAAAATAAAGTCATTACATAATCAATTTGAATCAACTTACTTCATGATAGTGTAGTATGCTCATTTATACTTAAGAGTCATATCAAATTAACAGATTATAATCGAATTATGTCTTATCCAATACTTGCAAGTATAAAAGGATTGAAATTGCAAAAAAAAAGTCCTGCTCAATTCAGCAAAAAATAATTATAGAAACCAAACTAATTAGATAATAGTTTTGAAATCATCGCACCATCATAAACAATACTGCATAATAACAATGGTAAGAAGTGTCAAAAGTAAATGTCCCTCAAACCGAACCCAAATCTGTCTTCCTTAATGCCTCTACATTCCCCACTTGCTTGCAAATGCAACTCAATTTACGATTTTAAACGTTTTAAGTAATTGGGTCTTAAGTTACTCAATGTATTAGCATCTAGTTCTGAGATTCTATGTATCCGTAGATGACTTTTCATGTTACACCTTTGAGCATATCCTCGGCCACATATAGGACATTTGTATGGTGTCTCTCCTGTATGAAGACGCATGTGTTCTTTGAGATAATCATGATGATAGAAACTAGTTCCGCAAATCTCACAAACAGCAGGTCTTTGACCTGAAAAAGTAATTTATATAAATCTAATGTACAAATTTCTTGACTTTTTTAAAAATATGACAAAAAAGCATTCTGATTAAAAATGGTCACTGTAGTGAACTTCAATACACCCACATGAACATTGAAAACATTATTTTGCACACAAATAGCTAACATTTTATTGTATCAAAATGTCTGCTCGAGGATCAAATTTGAAGACATGTTCAGTTTAAAAATTAAAATCATATATAATTATTATATACTCCATTTCAACGATCTTGATAAAAAAAGTAAACAATTTTACAGTATCTTTTTATTCTAATTATTAGTTTAAAAATAAGACATACACAAATAAAAAAAAATTAAGGATAAATAATAATTTAATGTTAAACAAATTTCAGTTTACTTCTCAATATTTTTTTAATGAATAAAATGGATAGAAGTAGTGCAAAGATTGTTAACTTTTTCTATCACAATCATTGAAATGGAGTATAGGTGTATAGGTATATCAATATACTTATTCACTTATGACATTTGATTCAATAAAAGTAAAATATTTACCTGTGTGTGCTGATCTTTCATGGACCAACACAGATTTAGCACACTTATAGGTTTTATTGCAAATTTTACATATATATTCTTTCTTCGGTATAAGATGTTTATTGTGTACGGTTTTAACATGGGTTGATAATTCTCCTCTAAAAGCAAACGATCTTGCACATGAGGTACATTTGAAGTTCTTTCCTTGTTCATCGTGCCTTCTTTTAAGATGTCTATTTAGATAATACTGAGAAACTAAATGGCGTGGACAGAGTGGACACTTTATTGGTTGATTGTAGTGAACTTTTTTCTTATGTATATTTAATTTATCCTGATCTAAAAAAATGTTGCCACAAATATCACACAGTCTGCTGGGAGGTTTTTGTGGTTCCTTTTTCGGCAGTGTTACTTTTAATTCTTTCTGTCTCTGTGGCTTGCGTTTCTTCCCTTTCTTTTCTTTTAAAGATGTTGGTTTCGTTGACTTTATACTGTAATAACAAATTAACACAGTTAGCAACTTCTTAAATGAAATAATAATTGGTTTGGTTTAATAAAAGTCTAATGATTTGGGGGAATTATCGAGTAGGAAAGTATTAGAAATTCTTGTATCATAGGTGGCATAAATTAATTAGAATTTGTCATTAATATCTTACTTTATTTTTTTTTTGTCCTAGCCTTGACTTACACTCAAGATGTTTAATAGTTTTAAAATTAGAATAAGAAGCAATATTACCACCATACATCTCCTATCCAAGCAAAATCACCTTCTAATATAGAAGATGCTATTTTATTGATGTCATTTTTAGTGCTCTGAGCCTTAATTGTTAACTTTTTTGGACATTTTCGTTTCCTGGGTTTCGGGGCTTCTTCAGTTTTGATTTCCTGTTTCACTTTCAATTGTATTAGAGGTAGGGACTCATCTGGATTATCAGAATCATTTGCTGTAGCATTATCATCACTTTCTAGCTCATTCTTAATATTCCCTATTTCTATTTCAACCTCAGA
The DNA here is from genome assembly GCA_001278395.1 of Lerema accius. NCBI lineage: Eukaryota > Metazoa > Arthropoda > Insecta > Lepidoptera > Hesperiidae > Lerema > Lerema accius. Next base: position 563,137 of record LGAG01000188.1, read on the forward strand.
AGCTCCATGGTCACTAAAAAAGTTTTCGTCCTTCATTGGCAATCTGTTGGCAAGAGCATTTCTTGTCTCTCTATACTTTTTAATAAAACTACATACAATTTCTGTGGTGTCTTTGCAGTTCTTACATATATTTTTAGGGTAGCCTTCAACATCTTCAATCTGAAAAGTAGTATTATTTTGATACAGTATCAACAGTGAAGTTTAAACACGATAACAAAGTAGTTTCATACGATTGGAATATTAACTTTGCTGAAAGATTAAGACATTTTATAGCATTATCTGCGTTTCATACCTTTTCATTCACACACAAAGTAAGTCTAGAAAGTATATTGCAGTCTTCAGATTCGGAAATTTTAAATAAAGGAAAGATAGCACCACTTTTTAAACAAATTCTGCACAAATTATACTTATCATTCATTGTGCAGAGCAAAAGTAAAATATCCACTACATCAAAAAAAATATTTACTACAATGTTGGAGACCTCAATGAGTTTCAATTAAATATATTATGTTAATTGTAATCAATATTTAGTGGAATAAAAATTTAAAAGGTTGACAAACATGGTAAAATTCTTATTAGAATACAAATAGAATAGTTTTTGACAAGGAAGAGCAACAGCAACACGACATTCGATTTCGACATTCAATCTTTTTTCATGACATTGACATAATAATAATCGTTTAAAAACTAGATAATATGGATATGACAAAATTTTTTAGTTTTACTCATTTAATCGCTTATGTTTTACACATCTTGTTTTACAGTTTTACCTTTACCATTATCAGATTTTTTTTTTAACCTTCTTCGTAATTTTATACCAATATTTTATCGCTGACTTGTCAGCTTTAAATAAACTATTTTTATGAACGAGATCACAAGACTAACCATAGACAACGATTTATTATCCACTTGTCTTCTTCTGTCATCAGGTGATTGGGACCTGATTGGGGTGTAAAAATCCAGAACAGGGATAAAACGCCAATACATTTATAAAAATCAATAATTTACCATGGCTGGAAAAGACAGGCTACCGATTTTCCCATCTCGGGGGTAAGTAATAGTTAGCATATTTAGATTTCGTTAATGAGAGACCTCTATTCCCGTTGTAGCCTGAAAAATAATTAATTGTTACTTTAATATTATTTTGGGTTCCAGTGCTCAGATGTTAATGAAAGGCCGTTTGGCTGGAGCACAAAAAGGTCATGGTTTGCTCAAGAAAAAGGCTGATGCTTTGCAGATGAGATTTCGTATGATTCTGAGTAAAATTATTGAGGTAAGCTTTTTCCATACTTGGCAATAAAGATTGATTGATGAGACTAAGTAAATGAAAAGTAATTCATTGCTTTTTTATTTCTTTACATTTTATCAACATAATGAATCAAAATATAGGTAATTAAAGTTGATTGTGCATGAAATACATACTGTGGTATACTGCAGAAGTATAGGTTGTGTTATTAATCTTTACACTTTATATTATGACATTTGAATTTAAGCTGTTAATAAATATTGCAAAAGTATGTATTATATTTTCCATTTCTTCTTATTCCCTTGTTTTATATGATAAATTATTTTAATTTTTATAATCCTATGGAACAATAATGCGTTAAAGTCAATGTTTTTTCATACTAGAGACATTAAATCCTTATTGTCTGTATGGTAGTTGTTTGTCATCTTTATTCTAAAGAAAAAAAGAATAAAATAGGTCATTTTTTTTTCCTCACTGAACATGCCAATATCATATCAGCTTATTTCTTGTATACAATATCTTTAGCTAAACAGATATGAGTAGAGTACATTTATCAGTGATATTGTACTGTATTACAGACCAAAACCTTGATGGGAGAAGTGATGAAAGAGGCAGCTTTCTCTCTAGCAGAAGCTAAGTTTACGACTGGAGACTTTAACCAAGTGGTGCTGCAGAATGTCACCAAAGCTCAAATCAAGATTCGCTCCAAGAAAGACAATGTTGCTGGTAACTACTACGATGTAACTAGAATACAAGGCATAGGATGTTCTGGAACAGATTTTAGTTTATAACTGTAACATTTTTATTTTTATTTATTCCTTACTTTGCCATTATGTACTCCTGACCTTAAATTGTCAAAAATCTTTAGTAAATATTAATAATATTAGACAATTTTCCCTTTGACAGTGATTTAATAGCCTTAATACTTTAGGTATACCTTTAGTAACTCTTGACAAGAACACAAATGTGTCAGCATGTATAAAAGTCTTTACTATCTAGTTAATTAATCTGTCACAATTAAAAGCCTATATTAATCTCACCCTACTGAATCTTTCCAGGTGTAACTCTCCCAATCTTTGAGTCATACCAGGACGGCTCAGATACTTATGAGTTGGCTGGGTTGGCGCGAGGTGGTCAACAGCTGGCCAAGCTGAAGAAGAACTTCCAGAGCGCTGTGAAACTGCTGGTGGAACTCGCGTCGCTGCAGACGTCGTTTGTGACCCTTGACGAGGTCATTAAGATCACCAATAGGCGTGTCAATGCTATTGAGCATGGTAAGGGTTGAAAAAATAATATAGTATAGTAGACCGTTGATTATCCGAATTAATTGGGGGATCTGGGTGTTCGGAAAACTGCTTTTTTTTCGGATAATCGAACTGTATCGATATAGCCATATTTATTTATTCATAGGTGAATGAAAGCTATATGTACATAATTATGTGTTTATTTTTAAATATCAAGTAGGAATAGGAATTACACAAAAAAGTCGTTGCAAAAAAACATTCTGGCTACATTATTGACAAAAATGTTAGATTTTTTCTTTATCATTTTAAGAGTCGAGAATTTGGATAAGTGGTTGTTTGATTGATCGATGTTCGGATAGTTGTCATTCTGCTGTATAAGGTTTAATTTTTTAAAATTTGCAAGCATTAGTGAGATTCTAAGTGTGCAGATATAATGGGATTACTATATAAAAATGTTTGCACATAAATTTTACACATGAAATATTAAATTGTTACATCATCTGTAATATACATATCATAACATTATACTAAAGTATATTTCCATATATTTTTTACAGTGATTATCCCACGACTGGAGCGTACATTGGCCTATATTATCTCCGAACTGGACGAGTTGGAGCGTGAAGAGTTCTACCGTCTGAAGAAGATCCAAGACAAGAAGAAAATCATCAAGGAAAAAGCAGAGGCGGTGAGTTGCTTTATAGACCTGTATATACATGTATACAAATATACAATTCACATTTTCAATTGATTATACAGTAATATTGTATGATTATGAGCCAGAATGAGGGTCATATTTTTGAGTGTATGTATGTATGTTTCTATGTCCATTACTTTGGTTCTAAAGTCTAAACAGCTTGGCAGATTTCAACCTTATGGAGTTTCATTGAATTCGTATAGTTTCCAAGTGATATAGGCCATATTTTTTTTTGGAAATACTACTCTCCTTCGCATTATTAGCAGGTTTTTTTATATTAATGACACATATACATAATCATTATGTAAATTACAGAAAAAAGCAAAAATTCTCGCCGAGAGCAGGGACGTTCGCGATATCGCTAACTTACTGGACGAAGGCGATGAAGACTTGTTGTTCTAAACACTACATCTTACAGTACCCAGTAGAAAAGAATGCCAGTCAAAGTTGACACATGATGTAGAACTATTTGTTCCTTAGTATGGTTCATCAGACCAAAAAGACTACTCTTCGGAACAAAAAAAGTGTGGTCAGAAAAACGTAACGTAAATAACGAATGATAACGTTTACCGGTTTTCTTCGGCAGACCGTGCTCACGTACGTCACAGCGTAAAAAAAATTTGCTTCATTTTTTTTGTTCGGAAGATTAAGTATTTTTTAGTCTGACAGTTCATATTATATTGGACTTACGCTTGTTATAAATTCTAAGATATAATACCAGTTACAATTGAGTCTACCTATTAATGTTTAATCGTATCCTATTTGTAGTAGTATTCAACTTTGGCTGCAAATTAATGATATTACAGTGTTGTTTCAATGTAAATACTGTATTGTTGATATTCAAGCTTAAATGAAAATATCCTTTTACGATTATCCTTATTAAATTATACAAGGATTGTTACAGTGTACGTGTATTGTATGTAAGCATTCCAACGATGTTAGATTAAATATATTCAGGTTTTATTTTTAAAACTATTTAGCACAAAAAAAATCGTCATTGAGTATTGTGCATTTTATAATTCTTTAATATGTATTATTGTGTTAGACACTTATTTATTTTACATAGTTTTTTAAGTGAAACCTGAAAGTAGGACTTGTGCATAAGCTTCAAGTGCTACGACGTAAAATCAGAATAAGTACACCCTATAAAGTATTTATGGTTTTTGAATTGTTGTTTGATTATAGAACAGTATATTTTAAGTAAGCCATCATGTAAATACAGTTTGTGGAGCGAAATATAATAATTATTATTGATTCAATGGTGTTTTTCTAAAAGATCCTATTTAATATATTTGTTGATGTTATGATTGGTAATTGTAATGATTGCTTTGTATTGCCTGTTGACACGTTGGGTAGTTCTGTAGGAATCATTGGTGAAGCATCATAAAATGTACCATTAACAAGTTGAACAATGGTCTTAAATCCAACATAATTTTCGCACAGAATCATACATTTTGCAGTTTGTGTGATTCTTTAAGTGTTTTTTTTGCCATGAAAATCTTTTCTGGGACTTATAATAATAATAATAAAATTCATTGTAATTAACTAATGAATAGGCTGCACAAATTTAATGTCGTAGAATACCAACATTTAAATACAAATGAACAATCAGAGAAATGGGCATTTCTTCACTAACGATCTGGATCGACCAGAAAATATCTATTGCCCTGTTTTTTGAGCAACCCAAAATCTACGGCGTTTCTTAGTATCTTCCCTATGGATTTCCCTGTCTGTCGTGGGTTCTTAGACACTTTGAAATGTTGCTTCAAGAAATTTATAACTTTACGTGAAGTCAGGCCATTACTCGAAGGCATTTCATGAAAGGCCCATAGTATAATAGCTGCAGGGTTCTTGTTTTTCAGTCCACACCTGATTCTTCTGAAAGTAATTATTCTTCTTTCTGCACAATTTGTACAACAGGACGAGCATGACTTTGTGTATTTACACTTTGTATCTTGTAATTTCATGTTGATTTTTTTTATATTTTTCCGTTTTTTAAATGTACTGCAATAACTGACACAATTTTGATTTGATTTTGAATGGATAATTTATTGATCGCTTCTAATTGTCATTTTCTTGAGCCACATTTTTGTATATTGTCTGCGGTTTTCACATAGATAACATCGATAAGTATGAGATAGTATAAAGAGTAAATATCGACTCGATAATTCAGATTAGGTAGAGAATGTAGTGGTTAAAATGTTGTGACTTTTTATTGTAATTGGGAAAAGTTTTTAAGTTTACCTGATAATAGGGGACGTCCAATTTCCGTCCATTTACCCACGGAAAGACGAAAGTAGGTACCTAGCACCTGTATACAAGTATTCCGACTATCGCGATATTAGTTAATTGGGGATCTATAGTATAATGTTTGCAAGCAGTGATAGCCCAGTGGTTTGATCGGTGGTCTTTCGAATGGGAGTTCCCGGGTTCATAGCCACCCCCCCGCCCGGCAGGCACCTCTAATTAAAAAGTTATGTGCGTATTAGATACTAATTTATCACTTGTAACGCTGAAGGAAAACATCGTGAGAAAACCTGTACACTTGACAGTTTGCCATAGAGTTCTCTGAGGTGTGAGAAGTCTGCTAATCCGCACTTGGCCAGCGTGATGGACTACGGCCTGTGCCCCTTACACTGTAAAAGGAGACACGACACGATAGTCGTGAGACAGATACGGGTTGCGATGATGATAAGTATCTATAATGTTTTTAGAACAGTTATTTAGCGCGTTTCTCACTTTTTCTGGATCATAAACTCGTAGTTGATGTCCCTCGTGAAATACAGTGATCATAATGTTGCTTACTCGTTTGTTGATATTAACTTAGTTCAGATCAGACTTCAGGCAAAATATGAAAGTAAATATTGAATCACGGAACAACCGGTAGATGACTCCCGTACGTGGTATGGTAGCAATAAATCTTGGTAGAGTTTTGTTTATATTGACCTTAGTCGCTTCTGCCTTTATTACTTTCAAAGTTTATCTTAATAAAAAAGAAATAACTTGTAACTTTTAACAGCTTAGACTTTCTTATTAGACCAATATTTCGGTCTATTAGGTAGGTCGTAGTGTCTGAGAGACAGAAACATGGAAGAGTAGGTAATGGCGTAATTGTTACCATGGCGGATCACCATGCAATGGAGAGAGAGAGAAAAAAAGAAAACTTGGGTAGGTACTAGGTTCGATTCCCAGACAGAAAATATTATGAATTTCAATTTCTGTTTTATATCTGGATGTGTCTGTGTCTGTTGTGGTGCTATGAGTGTGTAGTATTCTTTATTTTTTCTTTTGTCCTAATCCAAACCTAAACTTTGTCCAGCAATTTTGTGGTCTTTTGTTAATAGATGTCCATTCATCATCTTGTCTTACGAACTTGTTACGAAAAACTGACATGCTCAATATAATTACGTGTCTGTTTTGAAGCTAGGTACTTATCTAATTTTCTAGCAAGGACGCTAAACTAGTTGCCCAACTGGTCGGGTAACAAATCGCTTCTCCTTCAACGAAAAGCACATATCCGCTAAGCGGGGTGAATTATTGCAACTTCATTTACTATGACGCGGGGCGTATTTTGTGCGATGAATGTAGAACAAGCTTTTGTGCTCTTTACCGTTACGTTTAGAACGGAATTTTCTTGTTTTACGAATCTCTATGCTCGGAATTTTGGTTAAGAAACAAACTGGTATAAAGGAACTGAGGTTTTCTGCTAAATAACGTATTTAATTGGAGTAGAAGCTAGTTTATCTAATAAAAAGGAGTACCTACTAAGTAAATATCCCTGATAGCAGATATATGAAATCAATGTAGCTACTCCCTAGTCTCGTCTTTACTTTAATGAATACATTTCTTTATGTATGAATACAGATCTAGTTAAATTGATCGCTCTATACAATATAATAGTACATAGGTACAGTTTATTTTAAAATGAACTAGGTATCTTCCATAAAACTATTATTTGTAGAAAAGGCAACTTTAGCATTCACATTTAATATTAAAAACATTTTTTATGATAGGTAGAGTTCAAATCATAACCTACATCACGTTTAATGACCTACCTAGTTTTAGGACTATACCTTACCTACCATCTTAGTAATATTGAAAAGATATTTACCACTAATCTACTGCAAGTGAGGTAAAAAATAGGTCGGGCTGAGCACTATTGTGCTCTGTATTCAAGGGATAGCGCGTGAAAGAGGATAGGCAGGACGAGCCGACTCATTATTCTCCTGAGAGGATTATGTGAACTACTTCTTCACTAGCGAGGAAATCTTTTTCGAAAGCGGCGAAACGGAAAAAGACACATTTCTTCAATTACATTTTATTAATAACATCCGTTGTAAGAAAAGGTCGGTGCGCTGGTCAAATTAGCGGATCTATATGAACACAGACTAAAATAGATGCAGTCTTCGCAACAAAGAAGTGTAGTATGGAAAAATATATCGTTAATAACAAATGATAACGTGTCCCGGTACATTTCTCGGCAGGCCTTGCTCAGTGACATATCTGTGTCCAATCGAAAAAAAAGAAAAAAAATACCTCACTTACATATTTGTTTTGGTCTTTTCATTTATCCAATTATCTTTAAAGATAAAAAGAAATAATTCCAAATACATTACTCTACATTTTTGTCACTATATGTATTTATTTCTCTGTATGAGAAACATTATGAGGCTTCGTATCAATATCTTCCTTTATCTGTTGACAAAGGTATGTTGTATATTTCCTGCGTTCATTATTTCATTTTACCCGTACCTACTATTCTGTAATAACATAATTCGAGGCTGCGTGCTGCGTTGCCGTCAAGACATCTTTATTGCAATGGCCCTTAATAAATTTATTACGATAACAACTGCTTACTCAAGCTTAAAGGTTGTTGAATACTGAAATATACTTAGACAGTATCGAATCAATATCATAGTGATAAAATCCTCAACATTTGTCTATATTTATAACATTTGTATACCTATCAAATTTTTACTACTCTGCAGTCTATAAGTTTGCTGTCTAAATATATCTACACCTATTATTTATGTTTTTATACACCTTATTTAATGACTAAATATCGCTATTATTATAGGTAGATCAATTTGTTTATTGTGAAGTTAGTTAAAATTTGATTCATATATATAATACTCCTTAAAGCACGCCCGATAGGTATTAATAAATATCTACCTACCTGAAAAGAATCTAATTTTAGAAAACTTTCTCGTAAAACTTACAAAATAAGTATTGCAATAGCAAGGTACTTATAACTACAGATTTTCATTGAATGACTTACATTGCTTGTTTACAACATAATATTACTTTTGTATTTCAATTGTTTTAATCTAGCTTCTGAATGCATAGCATTGCAATCAGTGTAGTAACACATACAGCGCGCGGTGCTTTTACTTGGCGCAACCATTTTGAGTGGGTGGGAGGGAGTAGGGTGTAGGGAGCCCAAGAGGGCATATAGAGTGTTGTTCCCTGTAAACGTCAGGAGTGATCATGGTTTGAAACGTAACAGATAGATATGAAGCACAAGTGCTGTAAAAAAATAAGAATCGCGCGGCAAATTTGCGACGTGATGGCTGCCAGTGAATTGTGATGCGATGTGTTTTTTCGTTTCCGTGGCAGTAGGAAATGATTTTAATGTTTTTTGTGTTATGTTTTTAATGACTGGATTTGTTTGGCTTTTTCTGAGGAGGTGTTAGTTAAGATTATGCTATGGGTTTAGGATTAGATGGGAGTTTTAGGGACTTAAAGTTCTTCATACGATGTATATTGGAAAGCTTTGATATCTTCGAGGAACTTGCCGCGGTGCCTCTTCTGCCAAAAGTTTCTGACCACTAGCCTTTGGATGTCTACTATCTTTCCGTCGACGGTAAACATTTCACTTCTTATTAAGTACTGTAACAATAATATTAGATATAAATGTTTCGATATAGAAATCCTAACATTAGTACCTACCTATAGACGTAAGAACCATATCAATCACCGCAGCTTCCAAACTAAAAATAAACCGATCAAAATATGTAGTTCCGTTCATTTACTATGCCTCATGAACACAGATACATAGATACCTACCTACATTATAATTATGTATACGTAGGTAGGCACAAATATGTAAATAACACTTGTGTAAAAATTGCTAGTCAACAAACACGGTTCCTATTCTATTGTGGTTCTATAATATCAATATTATCATGTTCGTGGCTTATTAGCATACCGGTAAACTTCACCCTATTAAGTTCACAGTAGATGTACCTATGTATTGTAGGCTTTGTAACTAGCTTCAATAAGTGAGGAATCTAGTTATAGCCCAGCCACTATGATTACCGACTCGGTGATTGATCCATCTCTCCCTAGTAAATAGTTTGGCTACATTAGAGGTTCAAGTCTAGTTCTAAGGGGCCGTTCAAATA
>LGAG01000188.1:574389-594923 GCA_001278395.1 Lerema accius
TTACGCTATGATGCGTTAGTAAATAAATGAGTAAATTGGTGGAATTGTTAGTCAATTTATATTATACTTAGGTACTTTAGCAGGTGTCCCGTAAAAGTTTTAAAAGGCTTAATCAACTATAGTCCTTTTATTTTAAGTTGTCTTATTTAAAAAAAACTTTCATTTTAAAAGCCGGTTTTGTGAAAATTTAAGCATAATGTGATATTGAAGTAATACAATCACATTTAAACATTACTGGAGAAGTGTAAATAAAGTGAAAATATGTTATTTACGTTAGGTTTACGTAAAACTGCTTGCTCAATAGGGTAGGTATGCTAAAAATGGACTGTAACTAATTAAGTAACAGCTCACTTACAGAACGCAAAAAAATTAACATTAATTATTATTTAACATTAAAAAAAATTACGTCATGTCAGTAACATTAGTTATTAATTTATTAGTATCTTTCTGATTTTATAGTAATTCCTAATGTATCTATTGACAGTATGGACAATAATTATCATTATCATCGGCTTTATGAGCATTGTGAGTAAAGACACGAGCCCAGTAGTAGGAAAATTATGGGTTAACTTGCTCGTTTTTTTAACTATTTCCATGAAAAGACTTGCTAGTTAGCGACCTTACAATAAACAATACAAATCGTTTTACCGATTGATTGATTTACCGGTAACTACAAAGAGATTTTCGTTCATTCATCATGTCTTTTCACGCTGCCCGGACAGTTTTTCACCTCAAAAGAAAAAATCTGATACAAAAACCTATTCAACTTGTTCAAGGTATATTGAACTTTATGTCGTTGGGTTAAGGGTGGCGTTTTGTGAGACTTAACATATTATTTCAATGAAATTGTGGCTGGAGTTTGGAGCTGAAGGTCGTTTGGGTGGTTTGTTCATCGAAGTCTTGTACCTAGGTATATAGACTAACATTTATTGCGATCGTGAAAATTTTATGCCTAGCACTATTCTTGCTAGATGACGACTTGGTAAGTTCACTAAAGAGGTAGAATTCATAAAGTTTATATCTGTTACTCACTTAGGTAGGTAAACAAATAAAATAAAAATACGCTCTGTTACACTCGTAACTTGTAACGTTGCAATATACGAGTAACTATTTTTTATATTCATTATGCTAGAATATAGTTTTGAAGAAACTAATTCAGAAGAGGTTGGTATTCGTAATTTTTTCACTTTTAATTGGTAAAAAAAATAATAAATCATCTACTTATATTACAAACACTCATTTTGGAAAGTCTCACGTGAGATTGGGGGAAAGTCGTCGAGCCTAATCTTACGACATATCAGATGCATGGAGGGTTCGAAAAATCACTGAAAAACCGTTGATTTAATTAATGGACTCCTCTTTGATAGCATTGTGTACTAAAAAAGCCTGTGGTGGAGCTATGCGCAGTATAGTACTATACGTGACATAGGTACGAAATATTTACAACGTAAGCGAATTAGGTTAATGAGATTCAAACGAGTAAACTTGATAATCATGTAGTATTGACGACCGTAATTAAAATGTTGCGATGGTAAATTGAGTATGGCTTTAACTTATTAATACTACATGGATACCCCCTGTAACATGGAATCCTAGAATATATTTCTCCTAATCTTTGCCAGTAGCAATTGATGGGTTGACGTAATAGAAGCCCAAATCATTGTGTCAAATTCAAATAATTTAAATCATCGTTTCGTCTTAGGAACAATCAAAATTTAGTATAAATAGCATAAAATTAAATTAAAAAATGACAATCGTCGTAGTTAATTATTCAAAACAAAACACTTATTCGAGATGCTTCCAAAGTTTAGTTTCTGAGCGAGTTTTTAAACACCATTGCCTGTTTTTTAGCTCAGTACCCAGTTCTCTACTTTGATATTCTGTCTAGTCTGATCTAAATTTAATAGGTCACTAAAAATTTTAATAAAAGCAAATCATAAGCCGTAAAAAATAGCCTGTAAAAATCCTGAAGTTCAAAATTTTATTTGCGTACAAATACTAGCCTTACTGACTTCGTTCAGAAAACCTCTATTTCTGCAAAATTCTTTAGACGAGATCGTCTGGTTCGTGGATTATTTTTTCATCAGAAATTGGGGATTAGGTCGCGGAACTTTCTGAAATACTACTGGCATTACTTTTTAATACCCCATTGTTTAGACGGAATTTCCTTTGAGGTTAGACTCATACATATTTATAATGTTACGACACCTTTACGAACTTAACCATATTTCTTGTTTGAAAAATGTTTGCCCGCTTATAAAAAATGGTTTTTGGGATACAGATTAAACTGATAAAATAGGACAGATACCGTGATACACTGACACTATATTTATGTTCAAGACATTTGGCTACTTTCAAATTTCTCTTTAAAAATAAAAAAAAGTTAGTACTGATCTACCACTATTTATTTATGATTTATTTTATTTCCATCACTTTTAAGATAGCTATATGATATGCATGAATAATAAATTGTTTAAATTCACAAGCACATCCTATAAAACAAATAGTATAACAATTACAGTGCTTATATTAACAACAAGTCACTTGAAAGCTCTTTCTCAAAACAAGCTGCACTTGTTCGTTGACGAGTGCCCTACAGAAATTCTTTATAGGCAAAACGAATACCTCCATCCAGCCTCCAACCAGTCTCATCCAGCTTTTAATTATTAGATTTTTTAAATTAAAATTCTTTCGCGTTAACAACTGTATATTCACTATTAAATTTTATCTTCTACCCTCTTCTAAAGCAGATTGACTTTCCGGGAATTTCAGGTCGTTAAAAGTTTTTATGATGCTTTAATTTATCTCGATAAAAACTCATTTCATGTAATATTTCTGGTACAGTCCAACCGTTTCAATACTATTTCTACGAATGTTGTAATTAAAAGGAATAGCTTTATATCGAAGTATTTCGTATTTTTCAATAGAAATTCTATGTATTATTAAAAAAAGGTTGTTAAGAGAATTATGGAAATAATATTAATTATAATACATTTAAAGGAAATTACATAACGTTTGCATCAATTGGAAAAGTTATAAAATAAATGATTAAATGCTCTATGTTTACTTTACTATACAATGTACGTAAATATCAGAAAATATATAGAGTTGAAGCTAAAACAAAGAGCGTAAAAAGTAATTATTATGAAGAACGCAACAATTCTAGAGATCTGTTTGTAGGCTCACTCATTTCAGAAGGAATGTTTTCATTACAAAAACCTTTGGAAAAATTGCAGTAACTAGTTACGACATAGAATAATGTCACGGCAACATAGTTATATATAAACATCGAAGATATATTTGAAGTTTCTCCGACTGTTAAACAAACTTATTTCCCTGGAGAAATATTCAATATATTATGTTGTGATTCAAAAGCAATAATTTAGTACCAAAACGTCTGAAAGAATCATGGCAAGATCCATACATTGAATTGTACCAAAAAAAAAGGCGGTCTAAAATGTTTCCTAAAAATTTTGGCATATTTTTACGAACATAAATATACACTCAAAATATTTTTTAAACCCGGATTACATGCAAAAATATTAATATAATTTTTGGGCAATCTTGCCATTCTAATAAATAATTACGCCATTTTGAGGTATTCTGTCAGTGACAAATTGAGTATTGGCAAAAATAGAAGATTGAGGTTATACCAAACCAATATTATTTAGTTTTTATTTTAACAATAATTATTTATCCTATTATAATTTGGCATTACAATTGTTGTTTCATAACTTATTTCAATTGAATGTATTTCTGAACCTGAAGTACTTCACTACAAGAATACAAGTCTACCGAGTATACTGAATGTAAATTGTTGGAGCCTACTGCATTTCTACGCTGATTCCTGAAGAGTTGTGTTCGTCATAACATTTACAACATTACCGAAGAAACAGTGATATAATAAGCTGAATATAATATAATGTATACCTACATATTGCTCATTTTAGTTTGGGAATTAGTTGCATAGTACCTTATCGAATGAACAGCAGTGAAAAGTGGTGTGATAAATATTGTGAATGGTTAAATAAAAGGATCCTAAAAGTATGAAGGGCGCCTATCATTTGAAACTACTTTTGTGGCTAATGAAACATTTTGTTGCTTATTATTATTGTAATGTTCACCTAGACTCAATACAATTAAAAACAATGCAATTTTTGTACAAGATATGATTTATTAAATGAAATACCGATTTTTTTACAATCTTTTATTAATTATTTTCGTTTTCCATAAAAACCTAAGATAAAAACATTATTTTAAATACTCAGCAGGGGTTAGAATAGTACCTTTATATTTTGCCCAACCAAAATATTAAACAAGTTAGTGTCGTAACATAGGCACAGCAACCCAGCGTTCGCCAACTATAGGTACTATCCGTAATATATGCATTATAATAATATAATTGCAGCAATACTCTAATAAATTATTATTCCATTTCGCCCTGATGAGTTATTTTGACACCAGATATCATTTCTGATCCCTGTTTGACACTAATAATAATGTCATATGAATGACAATCTTGTTCTTTCTTCCGCTCTAACGATTCGTGCAGAAATATTTTACTGATAATAATAAAAATAATAATTTTTATCCCGGGGTCTTAAAAATACGTTGATTGCTTAAAGATGTTCCTAATGGTCTAATAACTAATTGTGAACTTAATACTGCGGGCCTTTTTTTCTGGTACAAATTCTGCCATGATTCTTTGAGGTTTGTAATGTAAGATAAATAATATTATATTATCGAATATGAATAATATAATTTTAATGCGTTAGAATCTCTGCCTTCACTATATAATTGGACGTTTTCTGGTGATCACAATATCGATTTTCCTACATATAGTCGCCACTTCAATCAATATTCGGTATTTGAATTCTTAGTTTCCTGCTATTTCCTACGGAATATTAGTAGGTGATACATTCCTGGGGGTAGGTATATCGATCGATGTATCCTACAAAAGTGACATATCAACATATATCGCGTTATAAACACGCGTAATAAGCAATATTTCTTCGAGTAAACTAAAGTGTTAAGTAATATACCATTAGCTAAAGTCCCAATGCTTAAAAGATGATCTTAACGAGAATCTGAAAGTGGGAACTGTCGAAATACCTCATAACCCGTTAGCTGCAAGTCCGAAATTACACTTTTAAAATTTACCCATCAAGCCATCCCGAAACAAAAGCTTAATCGGGTAAGAGGTTGGAGTTGGGCGGCGCAGGGAGCCTGCAGTACTGAAATACATCACTCAGAAGGGTGCAAGAGCGCATGAATAAAGTTTTGCATGTCTACATCTGCCTATGAAATGCGATTCACTGGCAAGGGAGAAATATAAGGAGAAATATAGTTCCTTGTATCTTACGGGTTCTTAATACGGTGGCTTATGGTTAACAGAGTGTGTATATTATTATGTTGTTACCTTTTTAACAGTACCTAGGTAGGTACATTAAGAATTCGAAGTAATATTTTTTCATAAGAATTAAGGTAATTAGGTATATTGACTAAAAACATTTTTTTTAACAAATTGAAGATACTCAATATAAATTTTATTCCTGATACATCTGTAATTTTAAATGGATTTTTGAAAAATTATTATGTAAGTGATTACTTAATTGTTCTATAAGTTGTTTTATACCTAAGTCCCTAATACACACATACCTAACTTACATTTAGTAAGTACCTACATTATTTGCAACTTGCCACATAATAAAGTGTAAATAACGAGTTTATCAACAAGTAAGCGTAACGGAATATACGTTGACATTCTTCAGTTTACGATGACATTAATTCTAAGGTTTCCCGAATTTGATACGACTCCCTGGGGGCCGCGCCGCCTTACGTAACTTGTCTTTCATGACTACTCATGTCGCGATAACTAATGAATAACTAAATAACTAATGAATTTACTTAAACTTACTAACCATGTTTAGGTAGTAGGGGGCCGTCCATTAATTATGTGATGATTTTTTAGCGTTTTATAACCCCCCCCTCCTCCTGTCCCCCTTAGTAGGGGGTAGGTTTCAGTATATCCCTCCCTTTCCGTAAATCACATGTATTTTTAGTACCTATAAGGAATCTTAAGTTTTTTTATATTTCGAACATAGAAATACTTACAGGCATATATATTTTGCCGAAAAAATATTACACGTGAAACAACCTCCGCGCCCTCGCGAGCCTTACATTATTAGTGGACAGCCCCTAATACCTAAGTAGTAACGTTCTACAGACTACACTAATAACCCCTCACTTAGATTTCTAGTGACATGGGTCACATATCGACACACGCGGATTGAGAATAGAAATTTAAATTTATCAATAAATTCTACTATCGTATAAGGCCTAAGCTACAAGGCAATAATAGGCAATAATTAGATTTTGTTTACTAAAACGAACCTTTTTAATCAATAAATAAATAATTTAGATGAACATGATATGATACATAATAGATTGAAAATCACAAAAGCTATTTGTTTGCATTAACGAAACGTAATCAATTAATTTAAAATCACATCACCGCAACAAAATTGTAGTTCGCTTCCAAATAGAGGAGCCGAGTTGTACTATTAACTGGCCTCAATATGTGGATGGCAACACATCAACGAAAATAATAAAGTCGTTCTGAATATTAATGTCCTATAAAATATCTATTCTTCACCACTCGTATTTCCCTGATGAGTAAATGTAGCTCCAATCATGATAGCAGTTTGCTTGGTTAAACTAATGTCCAAGGAAATATTCAAGTAGGTAGGTACTACGTACGCGTTCATTGATTACGTATTACGTTAGGTGCTTTTGGGGGGTTGTTGTCGAGCCGAATCAAATCTAATCTCACTTTAATTTCTCGACGAGAAAAATAAAGTAAATCTTCGAGAAAATTTATTAAAATTAAAGCTGCTTCTTAATTCAAATATGGTCAAATACAAGCCAAATTATTTAAGCATACATTAATTTACATAGGTAAATATTGAAAAAATATGTAAATTGTGTCCATTATTTTTTAAAATCTATTTAATACCTGCCATAAGTTGTGTATAACATTCATTCGTCCTACTTTCTTTGTTACGTAGCTTCTAGTTATAACTGCTGTCCAACAGATGGCGCTGAGAGGGTGTTACTGAGTTTAGTTCACAAAATATTATGTTTGTTCATGTTGTGAGCTTTTAGTTCCTAAGACGAAATAAATGATTTGAATTTGAATTTGATTCTAATAGAGATTGAGATGTGTTAAGACACTGGAATTTTATTATTGAACTCATTAATTGCTCGGAAATGGCGTACCTATAAAAATCATTGAATTTTCTTTTATTACAAATTTAAGAGAAAAATCTCAGTCAAATACAGTTAAAATAGTAATTTTCTTTTTTGTAAATTAAAATGTAATTTATTTTATTTTACAATTTAATTTATAATGTAACTAGTTTGACGATCGATAAGTGAGGTGATAGTTCCTAATGCGAGAAAAATTAATAATTTAAATTAAATTTTTAACAATAAGATAAGACACAGACATAAATTGAAAACAGAAGATTCAACCCATTACTAACTACCTCGCTAGGAATCAAACCCGAGACGTTTGAACTACAGTCATACATGACTACACCGAAATTTTAGACATGAATATTACTGATGGGAACTTGCAACTTATCGCAATCCGATTCCAACTATATGACATTAACGAGTGAGAACACGATGCTCTATAGTCTATACTTTATCTATAATCTAGTCTATAGTGTTGTCAAAAGATAAAAACCCATAAATAAAATAGATTTCACACTGCACGCACCAAATTCAAATGGCCTCCAAGATTCAAGAAAACCGTCACCATATTTCATGATCGCTATATTCTGTGGTCCGCTGTATTCCGTATCATGTTAATCCCACAAGCAAAAATCAACTTTAATACGCTGAAATAAGGTTCAAAATGCAATGTGTACGCAAAAGTCCCTTTCAACTCAGGTAATAATAAAATAAGAGATTACATCTTTGCGTAAGCAACAATAGGGCTCCCACTTATTTTATTAGGGTTGCCTCTTTATGGGAAAATAAATTATATCCCTAACTACTGAAGGTAGAGTTTGGCGTAACAATTTGTGAGATTTGATTATAACAAAGTTGAGTTGTGATAGGTAATCGGTTGTTTAAAACGTTTAGCGTGAACGGTGATGTTAACCGTGTCATGATCTTGTCCAGTTCATCGGATATAGGATTATTTGACCTATTTGTTTTTAAACTGTCCTTTTAATATAATAGGATTAAAATACCTGTAACGTGCCTTTGTTTTAAAGGATTTTTAGACTTAGATTTTATTGTAGCTTTTAGATTGTGACTATTATTTTACGTCATGGCTAGCGGCGATGTCTGAGAGGTAAATAAGAAATCTCAGTAACATAGGAGAAGCATTATTTACTTTTGATTTTAATAACCCACAGTATTCCAAAGTCTCTAATTGATTAATTTTAATCAATGTGTGATCGGTGAATTAAAAACACTAGGTAATAATAAACATAGAGTTACCTAGTTAAGTCTAATTTGCTTTTTTCGGCTTTTGTTTGGTAGTGTTTTAAAACGAATTAGAGACGAAGTAAGGAAGAAAGTAAATGATTAAGTAAGTAATAACAAATGCGTTTAACTACTATTACTTTTGTTTTGTGATATAACGTAGACATAACACACGTATATTAAGCATTAAGAATCGGTTTAAGAAGTATGTATTGCGTCTAAATTCTTTTTCAAATTGAATGGCGGTTGGAAAATAGTGGAAAAAATGACTTTACTATTTTGAATAAAACGTTGTTAAAAAAGGTTTAGCTGTAAAGTTGTTTGAAAGTGGGCAAGTCAACGACGCGACACGCGTGTATTGCTGTACAAGTGCATTAGCGAAAGGCGGCCTTTTGTAAATTGTATTGCAAAATGTAAAGCCTTTCTTTAGAACAATAATAAAAACGAAGAAATATCGTTTATTGCCAAGATTTATAAAAGAATAATGTACTCGTAAGGTTATTACGAAGTAATTAAAAACTTTTTCGTTTTATTTTATAGTATGAGAATAGCAAACAAGCTTACAGGGCCACCATCCCCTGCCGCCCATGGACATCAAAATAAACCCCGAATGGCATTATGGGAGGGAACATTAGGTCCTGTTAGTAATATTTGTTATTGAGAATATTAGTATTTGTTAATTCCTTAGTAAGGGGACTGTTAGTATAGGTACGTCCTATTAGTAAAATTAAATATTAGTCGAATAATCGTTGGTAATTGTCACACTCGAATTTAGCCGAATTTCATGACACATGACAAGAGTCTTTAAGCCATGTCGGATGCCTTCGGATGGCATAAAAATTCCTGTCATATGGTTAAGCCACTAACCCCTTTACTAATAAAATCATGAGCGTATGTACCAAACCCCTCATTTATGAGGAGAAACCCGTGCTCAGTAGTAATTAATGGGTTGAATTCAACTTGGAAAGAACTAAAAATTTTTGTTAATACATAAAGGCACTAATTAAAGTGGTCAGTAACTTAAAAATCCCAGCAGTTACATTGAGCAGTGGAAATAATGAGTTGGGCAGTAAAATATTTTTTGGGCAGTAAAATAAAAAGTGTGGCAGTAAAACATGAGCAGTACTAAAAATACAAAGTGGCGGTAATTTTATCATAAAAGGAGCAGTTCAATAATTAATTGGGCAGTAATACATGAGCAGTAATTTAAAACAAATTGGCCAGTTACATTGGGCAGTTATTATAAGCAGTTAATGTGGGCAGTTAAATTAATATTTTTAAATAATGAAAAGAATTTGACAAAAATCTCATTTTTAATGGTCTTTGGTTGGGTTAGGTTAGGTTGGTATGATTTTATTCGTTCGGAAGGAGGAAACCCGCGTCAGCGGCTTTCCGACGACTTCTGTGACATAATCCAATTATACAATAATGATAATCGAGTAGACTTCAATTAAGTGGGCAGTAAAACTTATAAAATGGCATACCAAAAAGTTAAGTAAAAAACGCGTTATTTGACGACGAACACTAAAATGTGAAGGTGTGTTAGGTAAGGGTTAGGTTTAAATTTCGTTTGCCCTATTAAATCTTTATTTTAACCCTACGAGTTACTGCCCTCAGGTTGCTGCTCACAAGTTACCAACCAGTTGTAACTTTATAACTGCCCACTGTTAACTGCCCATTTAATTATTTTACTGCCGAAAAATATATTTATTACTGATCGTTTTCATTTATTTTACTGCCCAAACTTTACTGCCAATGTCATCAATTTTACTGACCAAAATCGAAATAAATTACCGCCGCATTAAACTAGTGCCATACATAAATGGTGATATAACGAGTTAGTTACATTTCAATTCCACTGGATAGAGTGGCAGTGAACCGCGGTACGAAATTCAATTGGCTTCGAACCGCGCTGTCCTCATTTATTAAAAATCTGTGTTCTATTTCATTCTAAACGCTACAACAGTTACATCTCAGGTTCACGGATTGTTTATATTTAAGTACGCTTAACACTCAGATCAAAAAATATATAGTCTTCAGAAAAAAATGAAGTAATTTTTTTTTACGATTTAACACAGAGCACTGTTGTTATTTGATAAGTACCTACGTTATGTTTTTTTTCTACTACGCTCATTTGTTCCGAAGTCTCAGTCTTTATATATATATATTTTTTCATTATGTGACTTAAAATTCGTTTGTTAATAGGTAGGTACTTTTTCCGCGTACCTATCTACTTACATAATATTGACTACTGCTTTTGGGTTGAAGCTTGATTCTATTATAATTTGAATCATTATTGAATGTTACCAGAAATGTAATAGTGAAATTCTAGGTTAGCAAAATCGGGCCCGTGTACTCTAGAGAGTACCTACGCCAAATTTTAACTAAATCGGTCTAATAGTTTAAGCTTAATAAGGTAAACAGATTTACATGAATAATATTAGTTTGAATACAGATATTAAACGTAGCATTGTTTAATTAGGTTTTAAGTACAGAGCATTCATTTAGTCTTTCTCGCAAACCGCCCTTAATTAGGGGATGAACGAGGCGAATACTGCAGGGGTCGGATTTGTTGGGCAACTTGTTGGGCAACTTGTTGGGCAGCTTGTTGGTTGAACGATCGTTAGAATATAGATAAGTAGGTGGGCGTATTTCCTAAGAAACTGTCTTTAGTTTAGTAAGATATTAAATTACTCGAGTTAGGTACCTACTTTATTATCTACTGGATATATATCCAATATACTACAGGTTTTTTAAAGTAGAAGATATCATGAGGGTGAATAAATGAAGTACATGAGGTTGAACTTAATTAAAAAAAAAATTATTACTTTTTAATTTTTCAGAATTTCAGCTTTTTTGTCTTGCTTTTCATTGTTGAAAAATTAATTGATATTTTTTTTACTTTTGTACTAAGCCAGTTGTATAGTAGGTACCTACTCAAAAATAAATTGATTTCAAGTTATTGAGTGTCTACTTTTTTATCTTCTACTTTAGTTTGTCGTGCTACTTACGAGACATCCTAGAGAGCGTATAAATAATATAAATATCAATAAGTAGGTACACTTTGTACCTACTATACGTAATGATGAAAGTAACACTTAGTTACAGTATATACTTACTTTAAGCTTAGCTTATGAGGAAGCGTTGTAGTATGACGTCACACAATTTTTAAGATTATTCACCCCCTCTACCCCTCAAGTGACGCGCGGAAATATTTTTCTTTACCTTAAACGTAATACACAATAATGACCATTGTTATCTAAAAATATCACATAACAAAAAAAATTGTAACAAAAAAAAAAGTTACGTAACGCGTTACATAGGCATGTAACGCATCATAACATTTTACAAGAACCCCCCCCTCCCTCCAAAATTGCGTTACCTAATACTTGAATGGCCCCTGAAAGTACCTATATAATGACTTATGATTGTTGATGTTAACTAAGCTAAACGAACGGTTTTTTAGTTTAAAAAAAACCTGCATACTCCATTTCCTAAACTGTTTTCAATAGATTGTTTCCAGGTACAAAGTGCAAATTGATAACGAAAGGAGAATCGTTGGGCCGGATTCATCAAACATTTAGGGAGATTTGCGTCGCCCTCGGGATACCTACTGTCTGCGTGCATGCTATTCTACTCCTACCTATATCGAACCACGACTTGCTTGGACAACATGTTATTGTGACAATACTTACTGTTGTTAAAGATATGCGGAGGAGTTTATTTCTCCTTTCTTCTCCTCCTTATTAAAGCGCCTTTAAGAAATAGGGGTAGATTAAAAAGAAATTGACGTGCTTAAGAGTATCATTGATACCTACATAAATAAATGATTTTTGTTTTTTTTTATTATTCTAATACCGATACAAAATAAGTCTGGCTGGCATTTATTTTTATACATTCAATTGGATATGTTAAGAATGGAGGATTAGAGCGATTGAGATGTATAAAATAGAGTAAAGAAATGTCTTTTTTTATGGCTTTAAGATAGCAAACGAGCTGACAGTGCCTCCAACACCTGCCGCCCATGGACATCGTAACCAACTTCGAGTAAGATTAGAGGGACTGTTAGTTGGTTACTACGCCCTGTTAGTAATAGAAGTTAGGTAATGAAAATATTAGTTGTCTGATGAAAAATGGATAATACAAGTATTTATTGAAGAAAACATATTTTATTTACAATCCTGGAGGAGCGCAATACTGTGTTCAAATAGTATAAAGACACTAAACGCTAATGCTATAAATAATTAAATGATATTGAAGTGAGGCTATCTTCTATACTGTAAAAGAATTCAAAGCGTAAAATATCTATATATGTACGTGGAAGGTTATTTGAAAATTAGAGTGCACTTACGAGTAAATAACGAAATAGAACTCAAAAACGTCTATCTGTCTGTCGTACGTGCGTCTGTCTATCCGTACATCCGTTCGTCTGTTTGTCTCATCTGTCTATTCTTATATTTATTTATTTAGACCCAATTTAACGCTTTCAAAGACACAATTTTCGAATTATAACTTGTCAAAGACATTATGTACAGTTTACAGGCGAAACCACTCGTGTCATTCATAGTTTTTTAATTTCCAAAAAGAACTGTTTAATTCCGACCTGGATAGTAGCTACGTCATTAAAGTTTTATTACTCGGTCCATCGACTCGATTCATTTTGCAATTCCGATAACTGCAGGACAATGTCTCTTTGTCACCCATAGATTCAGTAGAAATACTTACTTATACTCACTGACAATATAATAGTAGCTAACTGATTTCACTATTACTAGAGGAGCCGATCTGTGGTCGAAATTTGACCACATCTGTTTATAATAAACAGGTGATTTTAATAGAATTGTGAAAAATAATTGGCTAGTGCAAAATGCAAAAACCAACAATTTAAATGTAATGAGGCCTTTGCATTGGTTATTGCTGGTAATGCTTGTTGCGCCATAAGGTAAGGTTTTTCGAGTGTATGTATGTATGTTCACTTTTTGGCACGTCCAACAGCCGAAACAGACAGACATGACGGATTTCAACATAACTGGATTTGTTTCCATTGTAAAAGTGACACATATTAAAGCTATGTGTATTTTTAAAACGGCGCCTACGTAAAAACGTGAGGAGATTGATAAAAAGCAGTCGGATTTATTACTTTCTATGACTACTAGTTTTAAAGTAACAATACGTAAACGTCGGAAAAAGCTTTATTTTGTACTAAAAAGAGGGAGGAATTGAAAGAAGTAAAACATACTATACCTCGTTTTTTTCGTCGTGATATAAAAGGTACAGTGTCTTTTTTATGTAATTATCGATTTAAAAATAAGACAGACACAAATTTAAGAAAACTAAACGATAAACAATAGGTAATTTAATGTTAAAATAAATTTCTGTATACTTCTAAATATTTTTTTGCTTATTGAAATAAATAAAAGTTGTTCCAAGATTGTTTACTTTTTATATTACGACGAAAAAAACGAGGTATACATATAATACTGAAGAACTAAACAAATATATCAGTAAGGAACCTACTAAGCCGATTATTGTAAACTGTAGTTTCAATATAAACGGTCGTGGTCCAGATACGACGAGTTATTTTGCAAGTCTGATGTCCGGGGTTCGGAAGGTCAATGTCTTTATATGACATACATTCTGTTTGTTATTCCGAGAAATTTCGATTACCGATTTAATTCTATTGTTTTTTTTCGCGTTGAGCAACCAGTCACAGCCAGTTATGTGTTCTTGTTGGCTGTATTGCTGTCTCGCTTTAAATAGGGACTATCTATTTAATTATTGCCTAATATGTTTGTAATCTAGGGGGAGGGGGGATGGTTTTGCTTATTTTGAAGTAAAAGTACAAGTACAATTTTGCTTTAATTTTTTGCTTACAATTTTACATGCCAACGAACTCGTTATTGTAATTTTTGTTATGATGTAAATGTCATTTATTTTGTTTTGTAATGTAATTAAAATTATTTATTTTCAGACTTTCGTGTGCTTTCGTTAAGTGACCTTTTAGTTTCAAAGACGTAATAAATTATTTGGATGGGACTTTATACCGTATTCAAAACTTTGCTGCTACTAGGCAAATAGTTTTCGAGCTCAAACGATGTATGTAATCATATCAAACCGTAGCTTCAAAATTTTATTAAAAAAGGAAGTGATTGTTTGTAAGGACTGTTAGGACGGCATAATTTAATGAGTCGTACAGAGTTAGCGTGGGCAAGAGGAGGTCAATGTCTTTACTCGTTTGACACACATTCCCGTTCACATGTATGCTCATATGAATAGGATCGTTGGATTTGAGCGCGGGATCGAACGATGACGCTCTCGTTCTTTTTTTAAATGCATCGGTTTGTTTTTTTTTGTAACAACTAGGGCAATTTTTTCAGCCAGTTGAATGAATAATGATGGATAATAATTTAAAATTGTGGTAATTGTTATGCAGTATGTAATATTTTTTACTTACCTACTGTTAATAAGTAATAAAATTTCTCCTTTTTGAGTTTAGATCAAAAACTGCTCCCAGTACCAGTAGTTCCACGTTGGAGAGACGCGTGTTGAGTACCTAGTGAACTGTTAATGGGTCGAAAGAAACCACACAAACTTCCTACATCGTTGTTTCAACCTAGAGAGTTATCGTTTCGCGATTACAAACGTAGGTATATACCATACCAGCAGGTTATGAGGAAGCCTAAAATAAAGTATTTGAATGGAAGTATTTTCGAAAATTCGAAAAGAAGAAAAATTTTTTTTTTTAAATCAATCTTTTTCCAAATCCAATTCAATTATCGAAATAGAAATTTATGAATAAAAAAGGCAATATAAACCATAATTTATGAATGAGTGTTTATGAATAAGTGGGAGTGTTGTAGGCGAGGGGATGCGGCGCGAGGGGAGAGGGGTGCGCCGCGTGGAATAATCGATACCCCATAGAACCATAGTAGGGTGGACATACAAGTTGGCTTATGGCTTTTTGCGACAACTAAGAAAAGCTTTTTGGGGATATTATAAGCCCCCAATAATCCTAACTTAAGTTTGACTTTTAATATACTGGTGCGTAAAAAATATAAAAGAAAATATTTTCCCTTTGTTGATTTTTATGTTTCTTAAATCAATGCTAATAAAAATAATGATCGACACTCATTCGATGTTGATATGAAACCCCAAAAGAGTTTAGAAGGTAGGCATTTATTGTTAATAAAATGTATTATGAATAAAATTATGTATCTAGGTACTGATACTTTAATAATAAAATGTATGTTAATGTAACTAATAAATGTTAAAATAACTAGCGGATTTTTCTAAACCTATACGTATCATTTATGTTTTTTTTTGCAGATGCGTTTATTTATACCGCCAAAACTTTGCAAAGCTGTTTAAGAATACCTACACACAGTCAACTTAAAAAACCAAACTGCTGTATATATATTTTTTAATCATAATTTTATTTGATTAGTCACTTTTTTTACTGTACCTATAGGATTCTGTAGTTTCGTAAATCCTTTACAGTTTTTTATTTATTTAATTATGATAAAATATTGTTAACGAGTTCTTTGAATGTAATTATTTAGACATTACAATATATTAGGTCATTGTGCTGACGGCTTTAAATTTCTTTTTTGTTTTATAAAAAAAAAAACTTACACATTTTCGTCGACGTTATTTTTATGTTACCCTCGTAACATACTATAGTGATATTACGAGTAGTATCAGTAAGTGATCTGTAGTTCCCTGTAGTACGGGTGCACCACGGGTTCAATGAACCTTGTTTGACATCCAGAACACAGCCGTTGCGTTATTGTTACATCTCAAACGAGAGCGCCTTATTAGAATTCTTCTTAATTAAATCCTTCTATTTTGGTAATATTAAAATTTAAAATTATTTAGTAGGATTTAAAGTTAAAAATAGTGTTGTTAGTGTAAAACTACAATCTAATTTTAATTTTACTTATTTGTTTGTTTTTTTACTCAGTGGTAAAATATATGGTAAAATATTTGCTAAAGTAATTCTTTTATGCGATATGTTGCGTTTGCGAGACACTCAATAATTAAGTACAAAAATAAAACTATTTGATTTGTCCATTTTTAAAAGTATTTGTCCATTTTTAAAAGCTTTGCTTAATTTTCGTCATCAGAGAATTTAGGTACCTAAAATTCTGATTACGTTATTTGTACCATAATATGCTAAAAATATATGAATAAACACATTAAAAAAAACGAAATTTTAAGAGCTACTTCGAAAAAAAAATTTATTTGGAAGGAAACCGTATATTCCCAATGGTACAATACCGTTCTACTTTGAATGATAGTCTAATATTTCCTAAAACCGAATTGGGAAAAATAGAAATGTGACATACAATGAAAACTGTTTTTTATAGTGACGTGCGTACGTGACTTCAGTAAGTCACGTCTACATAAAAAAAACTGCTGCACTATTTGATTGAGAATACTTCTTTATTTACATATGAAAACATAAGCTATAAGTAAGTGAAGAAATCAAAGTTCTTTAGAGCCCAAAAATTGGTGTTACCTAGATAATAGTCTAATAGAACAGATGGTACTGTTAAAGTTTTCTGTACTGTATGCGATCTCAATTTAGACAAAGAGTCTATATCTTATGGTCTAATTTCGACCACAAAGACCCCTACTTTTCTAAATTTTCCAAGTTTAACCAACATCCGATTGTTATTTTAGCGTTAAATTCGAAACTTATAATGAAGTAAAGACATTTTAAGACACAAAGCCGAAGTAATGTAAACAATCGTGGGAGATTGAACTTTTGAGGGGTTGGTAACAATTTGAATAATTAGCTTTTTCAATTAAATTATGCATTATTTATACACTGAGGTTCCTGAATCTAGAAATGAGGTTTGATTTGAAGACGTTATAATCAATAAACCATTTAAAATAGTCTTAATGATGTCTGTAGGTATCTACATAAAAGACACACTCTCCATCTAAACAGAACAAGTCATTTACGTAAAAATGTCCGAAATATACTAATAAAAATAATATTAGCCTGAAGGTCACAAAGAAATTAGTAACCATGAATATAAACCAAAAATCTTAACTGCAAAAAATTTGGAGGAGGGTTGGTTTACTATATTCCCTATGTTACTCCTTTTCCATTTAAACTTTAACTATACCAAACTTCAAACCTGCATTATTGTTAAAATATAAATATATGAATGGTCCGTAATTATTAATGTTGTTAATCACACAAAAGTCAATGATTTTGATAACATTTATTTTAATTATTAAATTCAGTATTTCAGGATTCGTCAAGCATAATAATTTAAGCATCTTTCCGCTACTCGAGTCCTTGATAGAATCTAATATAGATCTGGGTGTCTTCACACTCGGTTCCTTTCGTATATGTATACGGATACGGATCGAATCGAATTGAATCGGATCGAATCGAATTGATTCTCCTAACTACAAGCTATCATGTTAAGCTCTGATTAAGGGGACGCTGGACTATAGAATAACTTAGAATAAGTAGATACAATAGTCTTGTATATACTCTAAGCAGGTAAATATATTACTAGATCTTACGTCTTATGTATAAAAGGACATCTTGCCTCCTATAGAGTGATCTCGTCCAGGCATTGGGCAGAAGACAAAAGAAAAACAAAGGTGCATAGGTATTAACAAAATAATATACAGTAAACTTTATAAATAAATTATGTATCTTACATAATATACAGAAGTATACACACTTTACCGATACATAATATTATCGTACAATAATTTACTCAATGTACGGTTGACCCCCTAAATACTGTTCGGATTATCATAGAGACATTGTCAATATAAGTTTTATCATCTATTATTATTGCTTCTCAAACTTATAAAAAAGTGATACTTAGCGATAAGTAAAAATGTTACTTATCCGACCGATTTATTACGGTCAGGTGCGGATAGATACAGAGAGTCCCACTCACAAAGCAGCCACGATGTAGGTCAACGAAGCTCGATGCGGGATCTTGCAACTGCACAGATAAATAATATAGCGCAGATCAGAATATAGAAGATCATTTAAGTAGTGTTTTCGGCTTATAAAGTTCTAAATAAGTGTCTGTTTGTAATATTATAACCCTTCTTTTTGCTTCGCCGCAGTCGGGTAATAACCGGTATGTATACACGGTACCTACACATACCAAAAATACCAAAATATATATTTTTTTAATTCTGTCTGTCCGTCCGTCTGTTTGACTCGGCTAATCTCTGAAACAACTGGACTGATTTTGACGGGACTTTCACCGGCGCGTAGCTGATGTAATAGGGAGTAACCTAGGCCACTAGTCTATGGATATATTCAGAGCAGTTAAGGCATGTCGGGGTCCTTGGTGTCTCACTAATTTGGGGCCCTGTTGGAGAATAATGCACCCAGAGTGGCTTGTAGGTACATCATATTGATGAAGAAGTGCATCAAGCTAAACTTTTTTTACAATAATCATGTTTTCCAAATATATTTATTTTTGAATTTAAAGCAAAGCCCACACTATGACACGTTTTATTAATAGACAGCAAACATTTGTTAGATAGAAGGCTCCGTTGATAGACAAACGTTGACAGTGATATTTTCCCGGCAGGCAGTCTGAAATGTGTTCGACAAAACGAGTTATGGTCAAAATTTTACCATAGAGCATAATCCTTTAGTACGAATACAATAGATAGATAGATTTAACTATAAACAAAGCTTAAATATATTTTCCTTTTGATAGTACCATCTATTATCTAAGTAAAGTTAAGTGGGCCCTCTAGTGAGGTAATATTTTAGCGAGTATTCGTCGATACAAGGTCAGACTAACAACCTTGTCGGATTACGTTATTATGACCCTATTCCAGTCAAATAATAAATTACGAACGTTCAAAAATCACTAAACAATAGAGCCCGGTTGCAATCACGACGGAATGTAGTCTAAACTTCTTACAAAACTTAATGTAACCAATCAACAGTAACTTAATTAACATAGCCCTTATGTCGACTACATAGAAGTTAAAATCGCGTAGGTTTCTGTAACATTCAGCTTTGCGACCGCAGTCTTACCAAACTTAATTACCAGTACATCGTTAGCCCTGAACTTTAATACAAGGTAATAAAGACGAAATTTGCATGACACGAAGTCCTTTTTTACCTGGTGGTATATCTTCTTGGTGGCCATTGAGGGGATGAGTCACATCTATCGGCGCATTCTTCATTCCTCACTCGCGTCGTATCCGTTTACGGTTTTTATTTTGTTTTTAGACACATTTGAACTTCTGTGTCGACCAAGTAATGGGTTATTGTGGCGTGTGAAGCTTAAGTTTTAAACCTTGTTTAAGTTTTTCTTACTGTATTCGTCGACATAATGTAAAACGTTATTAGTGTAAACTAAATTTGCAGGTGGTTACAGTTACGGATCGACTTAATATAAAATTTAAGTTTCCCTTAACAGAAGACTAGCTATCACCCGCAGCTTTGCTTGAAGAAATTATATGTATTCCTAAAATAACTTAAATAATAATCAATTCATCGTATTAAATTAGTATTGCATCCTCTAATTTCCACCCCTTAAATTTCTATTTTAAGGTAGCTTATTATTTATTAGCTTATATTCCTTCTCCGAGGTCTTATTCCATTTTTATTCTAAAACTCATCAAAATCCTCTTTAGCTGAGCTAAGGGTGATATGGCAATGGAAATATTGCAAACAACTGTAACCTGAGAATAAACATAAATTTATTCGTCGGGAATAGAACCCGAGACCTGGCTTGCTGGAAGGTTCTTACCTACAGACGGTAGAATCGTTAAAAATTATTGATCATGATTTTAAGATGTACCTACCTACTATCTTAATATTAAATTGCATGACTCAAAACGTTTAGATAATGAATTCACAAGCATTCACAAGTGAAGGAGAATTTGAACAAAAATCAGTAACTTCAGAAGGTTTTCAAATTATTTCAGTATTTCAGTCACGGAACCTTATTTATCGGCCCCGTTTCATTCGGAACAAAAAGGAATGTTTTAGTAAAGGAATTACTTACCTTTCCTCTATTAAG
>LGAG01000188.1:603997-636742 GCA_001278395.1 Lerema accius
ATGTCTTTAACAGCGATCGTCTGGTTTTTAATAATAAAAAACATTTTAGTGACAATTGCTATGGTCTGCGATTTCCACATACCACTTTCTAATTTGTGACCCACAATAATATACGGATATAAGCTATTTGTGTTTACTATAATGTATTTATTTAATATTTATAATTTTATAGCATACTAGAAGACCGGGCAGACGTTGTTCTCCCACAAATTGTATGCCTTATAGATTGATTGATCTCTTAGTTTTCTACATCAAGTACTCTGAAACTTATTTTCGTATAAGTTTTCGACAATTTTTGCTGTGATATCGTTTTAATATTTACAATTCTTTAGCTGGCTCCTAGTAGTATCTCGACATTTGCACCACCAAGCAGATCCAACAATGTTCGTCATTAAATCAGTCCAGCCATTTAAGAGGAGTTTACTTTTTTTGTACCTGTTTCTATATGTAAACCTCTTAAGGTCAATGTTAAAAAATAAAATCGATAATGTCCCACGAGCATTCGGGACAGCGGGACAGTACCTGCCGGCTGTAGAGTTCCGGCTATTTCCGGCCGGGACAAAGTATTCGTGCGAGTTCCGGCTCTACATTGTTATACCATGGTGAGATGCGATGAACGTCTATTATGTTTAGTTGTAGAGTTTGAATTGTTTTTTTAGTTATATATTCTTGTATAGGGCTGCTATCAGCTATAATGCTGTTTGTGGGCAACAAAAAAAATTTTAATGATAGGACTTCTGACCAAACTTTAAGAATTTGGAAATACGTGTAGGAAGTAGACACTCATATTTTGCACTGAAAGAAAGGACATAGAAACAAAAAAGAAGGAAAGAAAGAAGGTAATAAATAGAAGAGAACTCATTATTTTTTAGTGAACATTACGGGTCGAAATAAAGATTACTCTTGCAATATGCTAATACTCGTACGTCGCAAGAAAGTGGATGTTTCGTGAAATGTGCAGTAGAGGGCGACACTGATGAATGTGGCAACACCTTGAACCTCAAGAGGTTTCCCTGCTAATGCATTTGAGACCGAATTCTTTGCGGTATAAATGTAAAACGAATAACTTACAATTTTACATTTTTAGCATCGGGGTCTCTAAACATCTCATATAGTGGTCATGGGTGACGATACTAGTTTGAGGCTATATTTCGATCCTGATACATGGACCGTGGCAACAGATAAGCCGGTTGCAGGAACTCTTTGGTAACTAACACTAATGACTCTTCTTGATAAAGTTATCTGTCTTGGTGTTGTATTTTTATATCTATCTATCTATCATAATTTTGTTTTTTCTTTCACCAAAAATGTATACATTACTTTTACAAATGCCTTACATTGCAGTGACAGGAAATATGCTAAGTTTATTTTAACCACATTGGTACAAACCTGATAAAAATCCACATGGCATGAATGCTCCATACATCAACTTGTCATCGGTGGGCACTTACACCAGAGCGGAACCGAACCGGAAATCGAACCCAGGACAGCGGGTCGCGTGGCAAACATCCGACCGCGGTCACTAACCTCACCGAGACACGGTGAAGTATAGGGCGACCATAAACGTTGATGCGAATTTGGGATACGTTCGAAATTTAAATTCAAATAATTTATTTCGTCTTAGGAACTAATAGCTCACTTAATAAGTAACATTATAAAAAAATAAAAAAAAAAATTTACGTTATCGTAGTAGTCTACGTAGTATACATAGTCTCAGACCCTATACTTTAGAGCCGAGGTTTCCAAACTCTAAGGTAAGGACAACGGAACGCCACCCAAATACATTTTATTTCATAGAATATTATAGAAAAAAATGAATACAAAATTAAATCAGCGCTTTTTTATAAGAATCTTTTTCTAATAATTTTGGCGGAACCCTTATCACTATTCTATGAAACCCCTAGACTCTGCAGAACATACTTTGGGAATCCATGTTATTGAATCTACAGAGTTGTTAAACGTATGGTTATTAGACTATTAGTAACAGTACTTACTAAGCTGTCCCCCCCCAAACCTACTCTAAGTTTGTTATATCAGGAGGTTGGTAGCACAGCTCATTAGCTACTTTAACAACATAAAAAAGCCTGGAAGTGGACGGGACGAATCCGCCTGGTATCATAAATCGTGGAAGCAGTACAAGAGCCCAGCTTGTCAGAGGGGCCGTATGAGACTGGGGTCGTTTTTTCTCCGGCGAAGCATCCGCCCGCAGCCAACATTTATCCTATAGTTTTCGCGCGCACCCCCATTATCCAACTGATGATGTTTGATTATATTGATTACGGTTTACGGTAATACTGTTAAAGTCAGTATTGTTATTGATAACTCAGTATAATTGTTGAGTAAAATACTGAAATTGTAAATTTTATTTGGTGTTTTGGTCAAGGTAATGTTGTAAGTTTTTTTTTGGTAATAGAATAAAATAAGGTCGCGCTTATAATTGTTTTTGAATTAAAAACTAAATAGGTATATCAAGGAATCATCAAAATAATATGTCCAGCATTATAGAGTTCAGTGACAAATAGAAAGTCAGAGGAAATTAATTCATCAAATACGGGTGAAAACTACAATAAAATTGTAATGTTTTTGCTACGAAATTTGACGGGCTGCAAATTTATTATCACATGACACAAGTTGATTTCCAGCCAAGTTTTAAACGGTAACAGGTAACTGAAGGTTGGGATTGCAGTTTGATGTTAGCAAGCTTGAGACCAGGTCAATATTTGTCCTAGGTCTGTGTTTGTCCACATGTAAATTTGTTTGAGTCGATAGGCGATACACAGCATAAATTCAAGAAGGCCGTAGGTGACACAGATTACGCAGCTTGACCACAGATAAATAAATTGTACACTGACCATAGACAATAAGTGTATTTTTACGTGTATTTGGTTGGCAACTAAGTGTTTATGGTTTTTAATTTCTTACACTTTTTTTTCTAGGTTTTTGTTCTTATCATTAGTTGACAACTTAATACTTTAAATAAGTATGTTGACAATAGCACCACTTAACAACGGATCTATTATCAGTAATAACCCAAAGAAATATTGCGGTTAGTAATAATAATAATAATAAATAAAAAAACGCAACTACCTTGTTACCAATCCAAAAGTATTTAAGTTTCCGAACGTGATAACAGATGGCGCTACTTGTATAGTGGTTTAGGTTTACAATAGAATAGAATCCCTTTATTGTAGAGCACGGAAATAGCAGCAGGTATTAGTAGTTATTGGAATGTACGAGTAAGTTAACGTAGGTACCTTTATTAAAAATTTGCTTCGGCAGCACATACCTACCTATACTAATACTTATAGGTTGGTAATTATCACCATGCGACATTTCAAAGTGAAACTAAACGAGGAACGTGTTTATTTCGTAAATTTTTGAATTGCATAATTTTTATATACATCCTGAAGACCATGCCAAAGAACTTTACATACATACATACATACACTCGAAAAACAATACAAGTCAAGCTTATAACATAATTTGCTTCTTATTTACAGTAGTTTAAAATAAATAACCGATGTTTATCGTTAAACTTTAACACAATAACTTCGCAGCAAGCGTGAATTGTGTGTAAATGAATATGTGACACGTTCCACATTGCAAGAATTGCATCAATATGGACACAGCTCAGAATGCGACGCGCGTTTACGATACACCGACACATATTAATTACATCATGATACTGAATTAATAAGTTATTTCGATTATCATGCCTACTAACCACTATTTAACATGTCTAACTTATAGCCATCTATTTGTTTACAACGTCACGTTATTTGTTTTGTTATAACTAGTTATAATTAGTTACTAGGTACCTAGGTAAGTACGATAAGTGCTTAAATGCAGTGCGTAGCTAGTTTAACATAGATTGAATAAAATCTTGGTCGTATACAAGGGGTTGGATATTTGCAATACCCCTCCCCTCTATTGAATCATCTTTTTCTTTAATAGGACACAACATTTTTCAAACACTTTCTTGACCACGATTCTTTTTACTAACAGGCTATCCTACATTAACATACCTGAAAAAACCCCTCGTGGCCTTCCCTGTGGCTTTCCTCGGTCCCTTTACTAAACAGTTAACAGCTACTAATATTCTCATTAACACCTATTAATAACAGGACCTACTAACCAACTAACAATCCCCCTAAACTTCTACACGAAGTTTGTCACGATGTCTGTGGGCAGCAAGGGATTATGACACTGACAGCTTGTTTGCTATTCTCATATCACAAAAAAGTTATGCTAATACGTTTAAACACCTATATCTTTAAAGTCCTCTTCTATAACGTAAGAGGGGATAAGATCTCGTGTGAACCGAACTCAAATCCCCCTGTAGTGTTCCCTATCGCTCGTCCTTTGGGAGTTAAAATCCCCTCTAGTAGCAAAACTTATCTACAACAACAGGATGTAACTTTCTTTTATATCTTACATTAACAGTAGATATCTATCTTTTATCAAAATGTTAAGTATAGACAGCTTTCTAATTAATGAATAAAATTTAAATAGGTAGAAAACAATAGAATTCTAAAAGATTAAAGTATAATATAATAACAGTGTTATTATTCTAAGCGGAGCAAACAAAAAATTATTTTATCTTTTATTACGAATTTATGAACTGTACAATTTTTACATGATCCCTACAGGTATGTATTGGACAATTTATGAATGATCCCTACAGTTTTCGTATTTTAATAAATGCGGATTAAGTAAAAATCTTAGACAGGTATTCAACAATATTAAAGCTGCTTGTTGTGTCTTTTGTTTATTACAAAAAGGTATTTTGAATGACCTAAGCTTGTTCGATTTCATCCCTTTCTGTAGTTATTCGAAAAATATGTATTGGATTTGGTTTTCGATATCTTCTATTTTGGATGTTTCTTAACGTTAACAAAACCATAATTATATTGTAATTAACCTCTTCTCTCCTCAATAATCATCATATTGTTTTCAATTTATGTAACTTAGATAGCTCAAATAGATAGATATATTGTAATAAAGTAATAATGGTGTACGGTAATTAATTAAAACGTACTTACGTCCTATTGAAATAATGAGCAAATCCGCGGTACACTCACGCGGTTCAGCACATCGCAATAACATTCAATTTATTGTATGGAGCAGATGTATCAAAATTAGCGCGAAATGCGAAATAATGAAGCAGCGTTCAAAAAACATAATCATGGACAAAAGTGGTTTGAATATCAACGCGATACGAAAATGTAAAGCGAATAACAGCCTTACGACCACTGAATAAACTTCTACGTAAATGTTTCTTGAATTATATCCATTGCGGTTCTTAAACAAGGTTCAAATTTAATAGCAGTAACGTTAAGCAATGTATCGTGATGTATAAATCATAAACTTGGTTAGTCTACGCATGCGGGACGGTCGTCTCGAGGGCGTACGGTAGCGTTTAAATTAAATGTCGTAAAATTTGTACTTTAGACATAGCAAAATAAAATTTACAGTGTGCACGTAGAGTTCAAAATAGAATATCGTTTAGACGATATACGACTTTATAGCAATGTAAACTGGCTTCGGCATCTGGCCGTTCGCTGTTTAAATATCTTATGTAGTATTTTTGTTCATTCGAAATTCGATTTTGATCCTAAGACATAAAGTTTGTTTTGGAATGGAAGTATCGGGCACGTAATGCTTATTAGCAGAATTAAAAAGGACGTCGCCCTACAATCGTCAGCATTCGGGCGCCGTCGCTCGCCGCGCACGTGCCCGCTACAATCGGATGAGGTTCAATTTTCTTTAAGCGTGCCCTCTCCTTTCGTATCGAGATCGAAAACTACTCTAACTTTCGGGTACTGAGCTAAAGCTTTGAAATACTTATCGTACACTGTAGCTTTTATTGGTCTACATGTTAATAATAATACACACCTTGCTGGTAATTGCTCTATACTTTATCATTTAAAAATTTATGATGAAAAATGTCTCAATTTCACTTGATATACTCTCAAAATGTCAACTTCTTGTAATCAGGTATCTTACGGAAGTTTCGACCTTGCATGAAGAGGGTAGTTTAAATACCTGGCTACCACCAACCAGGTTACTTGTCAACCATAGTTATTTAAACCTGTTTCTGTTGTAGTTTCAGAGTGTCAAAGGACATTCGTTGGCCTTTTGCCGTCCATCTTAGTCTTTGGAGTCGTAAAGATCCAGGGCATACACACTCTGTTGACCATAGAGGACACAGACAGTCAGCTAATTCATTAAAGAAGAAACAAAAAGAGTAGACAAAGAAATAGACGCTAAAGAAACAGAATTGATGTCCATTATACTATTATTTAAAAGAAGTCATATTACAAATTCACAAAAAAGAGTAATGTTGAATACATACTAAAGAATGACAAAGCAATGAAAGTTAATCAAATAAAAAACTTGCAATAAGAACAAGTCGCGTGAATGGAGAGCGACCTTCAAGTAACTGCAGTGCGGATTAGACAAATAAGATTGACAGATCTGAAAGTTATATCTAATCTATAGCTACATTTAATCTGTCTCAAGATACTTTGTACAGAGTAGCTACTGCCGAATGTACATAATTTCGCACCCACATTGAATTAGGTTCTTGTTCGTGCAAGTGGCGTATCGCCTTTGAAAGTTTAAACTCTCGACGTTTACGGTTATAGATTAACTACAGTATAAAGATCAACTTTTTGGGGTTTATTTTTTATGTAATGGGAGTTACAAACGAGGTATGCAGAGTAACCATCCCCTGATATACATGGACATCTTTGACGAATTTTGAATGGCAGTAATTAAAGGGAATAGTCGGTTAGTAGGTCCTGTTAGAGATACCTACCTAAGTGTTAATGAGAATATTAGTAGTAGTTAGTTCGTTAGTAAGATGACTGTGAAAGTTACGACTCTTAATGTCAGTTAGTCCTGTTAGTAAATATTAGTAGTCCAGGTAGTAATCGTTGGTATTCATCTCATTAGCAACTGGTAAAAAGATGCGTTGCTCCTCTAAGAACAGATCGCGTCTTTTAACCATGTTAAATACATAGCTACGAGTACTTATAAAAATTAAATGTGTACACCTGTTATGGTTTAAAAACAAGCCTGTGATAGGCTGACGGATGGACGGACGCACAAAGAAACCTATAATAACATCCCTCATGATACAGAGCCCTACAATGACTTTACAATGTTGTAAGAATATTACACCTAATTAGCGCTTATGTTCTTAAGTTTTTCAAAGACGGCTCGAGATGTTTCACTTTAGTTATTAGACCTTTGTTAATGAAGACTTGCCCTCTTTTGTGAAAGGAAGTAGGAGTCGAGATAAATAAACTAAGAACCAAGTTTTCAACTTTTCATCACATTGTTCTTAGTTTTGTATGAGAAATTAAGTAAAGAAAAAAATATACAATTTTAGACGAATTGTAGGCTCACAATAGCATTGCCCATATTCCTCATACATTTCATGCCTCTCAAATGCCACCAAAGTGTTGTGGGGATTTTGGATGAAATAGTTAATTGTCCCTTCTGTCTCACCATACTTAATTCCGCCGTAGGCCTCTTCTTTCCGACGTCAGACCTTCAGATGAAATTTTAAACTCTTCTAAAAGCCCCGGCTACTGAGGGTACGATATAAGACCTTATAATTGAAACTAAGTAAAAATTTTCTATTCATAAGCTTAATCACAAACAAGAATAAGTCTGCTTTATACAAAAAGAGACAAGTATAAATAATACCGACCAATTCCCGAGCCCCTAAGAATATGCGACGTGACGTCCGAAGCCCCTCACACACATTAGCGACCCTTCATATCCGTAGGGCAGTTTTATAGCCTGCTAATGTTTGGAAAGAATTGGTCTTCACGCTAAAATCTCTTCTCATAGTACTCTACGTCCGACATCCCTTCAGTTTATTGACCTTACCAATCAAAAGGATAAGCTGTTTATAATTTACGATTATTAGCTGATAAAGCAATTGTTGGATATTTTTGTCTATGTCTCACTAAAACACATCATCGTTTAAAATTTAGATAGTAGGTACCATCATCATTATTCATTAGGTACATCACATTTTTTTCTGTATTCCTGCGTTGTGGCGATAGGTAAGAAATTTGAAAATAGAACGCGTTTTTTTTTCGTTTTGGAACTAAACTAAATCTTTCAGAACCTTACCTTTTATATCCAAAGCTGAATATTTTCCTCTTGTCTACGTGATTGTTTTCATCAATTCATTCTCTTTGTTTCATTTTCGTTCTGTTGTGTTTAATTCTTTAAGCCCATATGCAGGTAAACATCAGCATTTGTAGGTAGGCTATTGTCTTCTCTCATAATTGGCTTTAGCCCGCGGCAAGGCGCGTGCTTACTGCTCAACGCTTAGCAAAGTTCATAATACATGCCAGATGTTGACTGTTGTATGGAAATCGTGTTTGAAGACAATCTTTTTCTACTGAAATTTGTTTAATACGTTAGATAGAATTAATCAATACCTGCTTTAAGTGTCTATTTTTCTTGTTATTGCATTATGTTACATTAATTATGGTATCTATCTCGTGCACACGACATTATTAGTTTCATCTTACAATTTTCTTGTTAAGTCTACATTTTTAATTGTATTAAAAATTTCACAGCATTAAAAAAACCGTTAGTCATTTATGTAGGTTCAGTTTTAGTTACATGAAAAACTTAAGCCACGATTACAAGTTTAAAAATCATTAATGTAAAGTCGAGGACAAATCGGCTAGCATATTAGTAAAAAAAGTAATTATGCTAAAGGATTAGGGTGCATAATTTGACCGAGGTAAACGACTAAACACGTTCATTATAATGAACACAAAGCCTCTATCATTACCATTCAGTGGACGTTAGCATGGGAGTCTCCAGAGGAGCAGGGGAGGGGAGGATCCCCACCCCCCTAGACCTGCAAAAATATGTACTTACTTATTAAAGCGTTCAAATCAAATAAGTTCACACATGAGTATGATTAATATAGTAGTAATTGTTTCCGAAAATCCACCAATACAAAGGTTAATAAAGAACTTCCTACATTTTTTCTTTTCATGCTTCATGCCAATTGTGAAGACGCTAGCACAGAAAATCTTGGCGAAGTAGTTGATTATGTTACATTAGTATTTAGATAGTAAGTTAGTTATCTAGTTAGTTAGTTATCTTATGTTAAATAGATTGTAATATAATCATTTAGATAGGTATATACAAAGCAAATGATATTTTATTGACATGGAGTGCCCTAAATCTCGATCTAGGGAAATAGGTCAAACGCCGTAGCATTACCAAATCAGCTAAATAAGTAACTAAGCAACACGTTTTGAAATGTCGTTTGTTTAATAAAATTGTTTTATATTTCGTACAGCAGTAGGTAACTGTAATGGATACTTTGAAATTCCTTATTTAAATGTAATTCTTAAAGATGTTGGAAAAGGAACATCATGAAGTACGAACGATTCAAGTACTTACTAGAATGGTAGAAACACTATAATAATAAGGACACATTTTTGTAATTATAAAATATCCATAAACAAGTGTGCATATAAAAGTTTCATTAACGCTTGAGTAAGTAGAAAAAGGAGAAACATTTATTAAGTTATAGTGTTTGTACAACGTAGTTGATTAAACGTATCAGCAAGTACATATTTTCGCTCTCTTTTTCATTTTCTGTCTCATTTTTTACCTTTCTGTTGTAATCTTTCTTCCCTTGGCAACGACAATGGTTACAGCAAAAGACAATGGTGTTAATATCTCTCATTATGCAAGAAGACGTACACCAACATGAGCTAATAGGATCTGATGACGTTTAAATCTTAGAAACAAATATCCTCAGCCCTTCAGGATTATTTAGAACTTTATAATTGTATAAATTAAATTCAGAGGGACAAGAATCAGAAGCCTTTGCTTAAAATTCAAACGCTGTTCAAATTTCTAGTCTTTACGGGCTATACTGAAGATTGCGGAGCGTCCCTTAGGATGGATTAGAATTTTAAACAAGTAAAGCTGCATCAAATAACTCATCGGGAAGTTTGGGACTGCAAAAACATTTATAAATAATATTTGAAATATAACATTAGGTACTTACTGTACTCCGTCCATGGTTTTGTTTGCGGAAAATAGGGTTGTTAAAAATGTTAAATTCATTCCAAAGGAGTATATTTTTGAAATGATGTTAACATATAAAACAGGGTTGGTCTAAATGTCAAGTTTTTTTTTGAAATCCGTTTAACTTCTGATTTCTTATTTAGTCACAAACGTAACTTTAATTTAATAATCATAATGGGGAATATACAATCGGGATAAAATGTATCCAAGGCCTCTTTCTGTTAACAACAACGCACATAAATAGACTTAAGGTTTATTGAAAGATGCTAGGGTAAAGTCTTGTTATAAATACTCAAATGATTTACAAACCAGGTTCCTACTTCCTAGAGTTGAAAGCCGCAACAAAAAACGAATGTAACCATCTCCCAAATCTCGTTATGAGTGCTTTTTGCAAGAACATCCTCAATATTGGAGTCGGGACGATATTTGCACGCCACAGGCGTTTGTCTCTCGTTTTTCACACGTCAATGACACAAACCATCTCGTGAAAGGGACCAGGGAGTTTGGCTATTGCATTGACGATATATTTGATTGTGTCAATCAATGCTCCAAGGTTTTTATTTCTATTTGTTAATGTGGATGTTAGTTTTGACAGTAGAAATTGAATTCACGTGTAGAAGTAAAATACAAGTCACTCTGATTTTTGACTAGGACCATCCGTCCAGATTTGCCAGGATTTGGTCTGTTGAAAGGATTAACAAATTAAACAAGCCTTAAGTTAAATCTAAGGATCTATGAATTAGGTTATTTAGGACCGACAGATGACAAATGACTGATATGGCGAAAATTAGAGTTCCAAATTTTTCGTAACTTTTGATGTACAAAATGTGGTTCAATATATCATAATTAATGTAGACGACTATAGAAAATCTATGATATTTCTAAAATGTCTGGGATTCGACTGTTTCCATTTTAGATCATTTTTCATGTCTAACTCATTAGTGATGATGTTGATGATGATTTAGTACAAGACATTTGTTATTAAAAGGGACAAAGCAATGCCTGGATTGCTGTCCTGTCGGAAATATTTGGCCCTATCGGTATGCTTGGCAACAGCATCTAGGAAGGAACTGGGGAGCCATTCCCGCCCCGGAATACATTTCTGATTCGATATTTAAATCGATCTCTTTGATTTAATAATACACGTTGTT
Organism: Lerema accius; assembly: GCA_001278395.1. Classification (NCBI taxonomy): domain Eukaryota; kingdom Metazoa; phylum Arthropoda; class Insecta; order Lepidoptera; family Hesperiidae; genus Lerema; species Lerema accius. Next base: position 615,235 of record LGAG01000188.1, read on the forward strand.
TCTGGTTACTTTCTATATGTGTGTAGGTACTGAAATATTTTTTACGTTTAGGTACTTTCGATTTGTTTCTATTTAGGTAAATTGTTCTTCAACGGAATAACCTGCGAATTTAAAGATGCAAGTCATTGAGAGACGGGTAATTTGTTTGATAAAGACGAATTTTATGTTACTTTAAGCTTATGTGTTATTTATACATCTCTGATCATAATTTTATTAGCGGTATATGATCTGTCATTTTGTAACAACATTAAATAGGCAAGCCAAATACTTGTATGAGCAGAATGTCAATATCTGAGTATATCTGATATTTTAATTTCAAATTGTAAACGTAATAGCGTTGTTTTTGCAAGTGATACTTCAACAAAAGCCATCGTTCGAAATGAATCCGAGGTCGTGACATTGTAGTGCCAGAATAGTTCCCCTGAGCCTACAGTTATTGTGGTTTAAGCTGATGATTTCATCCACAGTGAAAGGCATTCGGGGCGTTTAGTGAATTATTTTGTTCGTATAACCTTAGCTACGGTGGCGCCGTCTGGTGGGCGATCATTGAAAATTCTCAGTGTATTCATTAATGTACGCGTTTATTAAGATCTTAAGATGATGAAATATTAACACGTTAGCATCTTACTGAACAAATTGTTCAGGGTTAAATTTGGTCGTATATGTGACATAAAAATTATTTCTGTTGTTCTAATTTCTAAGCCTATTGCTTCGCTTCGCTTCGGTAGACCTTTAAGGTTGTATTCCGCGGGAATTTAACTATTTTTCGAGATGAAATTATTCTAAGGCACGAAAATATCTGTATACTGTAAGTGGTTGCCATCGCCATCGCCGACGAGTTGTCGACCAAAACGGAAGCCCCGCATCACCTTGAATCGCCCCATAACCTTACCTCGAGAATCCACTTAAAACTGGTATTCACGTGTATTTAAAATTCATCGGTATTATCGAGCGCGGAAAATTATAACGATTACCATAAGCGGATCGTATTGAGGTCAATGTTCTTGTTGTAATGAGTGTCATTGTCAATGTTGGTTACACGTCTGTTGGTGTTTTATATTAACACGTTGACCACGTGATCGTAAAAGGGGGGGGGGCGTCAACTTAACTCTATAATAGGCCAGTAGTAAGTACGAATTTCACCTCATAACTGAGAGATGCTAGAGTCAGGGTTTATCAACTGGGGGTAATTACCCCTACGGGAGTAAGTAGTATTCTACGGGGGTAACGTAGGACAAACAGAGCTTTTTCCTGTTCATAATATTAGATAAATATAAAGCATTTCAACTTCGTAATTTAGTAATGAAATATTTAGCTACCTATTAAATTTACAGGAAATTAAGAACAGTCGGTGATTGCTTAGGATAGAAGGATGGAGTTCCTGTTTATTAGTCCTTCAAGCTTCAGCCTTATTACTTAGCAATAGAGTTTAAAGTAGTCTTGATAAAAAGTTTACAGTCGTTTAAAAGTTCGATTCCTAGCAAAGCAAGAATTGTAGTGATCATTGTTTTGAATTTACGTTCGCTTACATGAGAACTATAAATGTGTAATGTTCATCAAAAACTCTTTACAATGAAATTCACCTAGTAACCCTTATAACGTACACAATAAGGTCGCTTATTCGAAGAAGAAACGTGTGAACTAAACAAAAGAATGACGCCAAAGGTACTAAGTTCCAAGAAGGTACATTGCAAAAGTTATTCATCAAATTGTTCAGCGTATACAAATAATGACCTCTACGCCCACAAGCGAGGTGAATCAATCAATTCAAGGTCTGTTTCCCAGTAAAAGGTTCTACCATATTAGCTAGTCACGAAGACCTCTGACAACCAGCGTTTAACACCACCTCACAGGTCAAGTTACACTGGACACCATAAAACCCTAGGATAAATAGTACATATAGAACACCCTGCTAGTAATACCGACGATCTAATCCTCGTGTTAACGAAATCAGTTATTATAGAAAGTGATTGGTTCGCCTTTTAAGTTAAGTGTGAATCTTACTTAGGAAAAGGTAACTAATTGTGTTTAATCAGGATGGATTGTAAACAAAGGAACGAATTTGTAAGTTGGTTAGATGTTTAGACAATAAAATAAGTAGCTATGGGGCCAATCAAAGAAATAAATACGCATTGTATTAGTATTTTTGGCCCCTATCACTTGTCAAAAACGACTATGCATGTAAACTTTAATTTGCTTTTAAAATCGAAGGTAATCCTAAGACTAGGTAGTGTAAGCCCAAATTCAGACTATGGTATTAATCATTATCATCATCGCAACCCATAACTGTCGCAATGCTGGGCTCAGGTCTCTTCTCTGTGAGGGGTACACAGGCCATAGTCCACCACAATAGCCAAGTGCGGATTGGCAGACTTCACACACCTTTGAGAACTTTATGGAGAACTCTCAGGTGTACAGGTTTTCTAATGAAGTTTTCCTTCGCCGAAGCAAGTGATAATTACTTTTTAATACGTATATAACTTTTGAAAATTAGAGGTGCATGTCGGGTTTTTCAGGAAGCAAGCTATCACTGCATATATTATGGTGCAATTATTGTGAAATCATTTTTACACCATCCATTAAATAAATTAAACAGTGTAAGTCTTCTATCCCTGTCTAAGTGCGCCACCGGGCGGTCTGAACTGTATGCAGTGTTCTCGGTACCATATCTGGGTCAATACATCTATTTCCAACACCGATTCGCTATTTAAAATGATGACACTGTTTTAATTGAATCTAAGTCCATTGGTAAGTGTTTGCAAACTTTAAATTGTATGGCATTCTTGTTTTTAAGACTCAAAGGTTGTTATAATAAAAAGAAATGTTTTAGTGATACAAAAGGCTTAAAGTACAACTATCCGTTTGGACAGTAGAGCAGAGTAGAGTGGACATACATACATGGCCATACATAGTTTTCATGTACCTTTAGTAAATGCTCATCATATTGAACAACATGCTATGACGGTGTTTCGATAATACAACCGGGTTCAACTGTGGTCCTCAACCGTACTCGGTCCCTTTGAACACCACAAAATGATTTTGAAAATCGATCTAATCGTTAAGGTGGAGTTCAGTGACAAACGCACGTAGGCTAAGTTTTTATATACATATATAAAAGACAATAGGTAGGTTGCTTTAGCACACTTACAGGTACTGGTATAAATAAAGTACGACAAAGGTTAAGTACAAATATTCTTTAACCGTAACGATTGTTCTGCACGCTACATTTGTTGTAAAAGTAAACAACCATTACCGAGTTGAGAGGCAAGTGACTTTCTCCCTGCATTAACTATTGTGCTTACATAATAGTGGTATTAACTATACATTCGTTACAGATGAGGTTAGATATCGATATAGTTTTTAAGATATAGCTATTGGAACATAGAGGATGATGGCCGAAATTCCACTGTAGGTCCATATAAATCAATAAATTATAGATACGTTTTCGATATAGTTTTTATGATTATAGTTCTTTGAAAATATAGTAGGTACTTATTTGGTCGAAATCGGACCATAATTAAGTCGATGTTAAACAGTAGATTAAAGTCTCGTTCGAAATATTAGGCTGTGACCTGTTAAGTTAGTTTGTAATTGAATTAAATAAATATCTGCCTGACAGATGTCAATGTACGAGTAACTGTCTGTAAAGAGCTATAGAGTATAGTTGTGTAAGTTTTATTTTATCTATAAATATTATGTATTTTAATACAGGTATATTAAACGTAAAATTTAGCTTCCTATCGCCCACTTTGTAAAGCAATTATTTTCGTGTACTCCACGGAATTACTTAGATTTATATATTGTACCTACTTTTTAAGTCTCATCTTTTTTATCAATTAAATTGTCATTAAACCCTCCCCTCATTTCACATCGCACATTACCCAATACATACACAGTTTGAGAAGGACTGCTTTAACACAACTTGTGTTCTGAATATTGTATTATTACTATTATAAAACTTAGTACCTAGTTTAGTTTGCATCAGGTGGTCCGTTCGTGCCTCTGTTTAGCATATACAATGTAAACTTTAATTTGTAAACAATATGTCATTAAATTTATCAGGATTCTGACTCGTGCTGGTGACAAAGCCTACTCGAACTTAAATGGGGGTCACGGAAAGTAATTATTTAAATTTGCTTCGGAAATTATTCGAGATAACATCAGTCTACTGTTACTGTTTTGTTTATTTAAGAGTTTGGTTTCTATCTAGAATGAATCCTGGTTTAAATTTAAAAAAAGAATAATTATGGTAATTCGATTTATAAATTAAGGCTTATAACAGTGGTTCCCAATCTTTTTCAGACTACATCGCACATTCAAGTTTAGGTAATTATAAGTTGTGGTAACTCTATGGAAATACAGAGTAAGAGTCCTATAAAATTGTTAAAATTGTACGATATTTAAACGAAATACATTCTATGTCCCGCCAGGGCACTACGATGAATACTTTGAGAACCACAGACATACACATCCGCACTGCGATAAAATTAGGGGCCCTTCCTTTTGTAATTAAACTTAGACTTAACGTAAATTTAAAACGACGATTCTTTTAACGCACCTCAAGCGGTTTACTCTGTACCTATATCAATATGCGATTAACGTTATTATTTTATTTTTTGAGGGCAATTAACTAGATGGTTACTACCACCACAATATTGAGAGACAAACAGTAGTTAAACTCATGTATGTATTTCGTTTCTTCACTACGTACAGCGCACATTTCTTTACGCCTTCGTTCCAAAACACTTCCGAACAGAAGCCGAAATTAGTGTCAGTATACGCCTATGTGTGCGATGTTCGAGCACGTTTTCTATAGAGTTTAACTAGGTACTGTTAGTCTCTGTGTTTCTACATTAACGAAGCGTAAAGGAGCGAATGTAAATGCGATGTCGCGTCATTCACAGTTCACAGTCGACGGCACGAAACATTTTTATCCCCAAGTATTAGTGATAAACGTCAGTGATCACGGTTTTAGGACGAATGACGTAGCGTAGCGTGTTTGAGGGCGGAATGTAATTGAAGCAATGCGAAGCGAAGCGATGTGAAGCAAAGCAGAGTGAAGCAAAGCTGTAATGTCGTAAATTCTACGCATTTTTTATTAGAGGTGATAAAAATGCATGCTATGTTAATGTAATTAATTTAATCGTCAATAACATTGGGACTTGTATGTGCCTATCTACCATTGCTAAAGTATCTATCAATAATGTTGTATACACTTTTATGATCACAAACAATTCAGGAATTATTTGGGATTCTTGCTACATTTCGCTTAATGAAATTAAAGGAAACCATGTATAAAAACCTATAATACGTACAGAAATATATCACTGTAAAAAACTGTAGAACCTGAACATAAATGCCTGTACAGTCTAAGATAGTACACTAATTAAGTAGAAACATCACAATTTCATTGCTATAAAACTTTATTTACGCGTTGTATTACTCGCGATCTCTGTGCTCAGTCCGTGAGTGTTTCGTCGGGTCGATGGTAACCTCTGCTGAATATTTATATTAAGTCAACCCTCGCCCTTCTAGATGCGATGTGTAGTAATCTGTTTACAGCTGTAAAAAACGTCCGTATCTTACCGGTATACTTCGATTTGTCAAGCGTAGATACAGACGATTAAAAAGTGTACGAGAAATTGAATTCGTAGACCAAAGTTGTTTATTTAAGTAACAGTAAGTAAGTAATAATAACTTAGTAACTTTAACAGTTAGTAAAAGTAAGTAAGTATAGATTCTAAATGCAGGCACAAGACTAACAATAATAGTGAAGAAATATTTTTCGTTATACATTAAACTTACGTAACTAGAAGATCCGCGGTACTATAACATTATAGGTTAATTAATTACTGTGGTAGTTTTTTTAAATTTATTTATTAGAAACATATTTAACCGTGTGCATATTTTTACGTCGCACATATTGAAGGCATATAGTATCACTGAAATTTATATTTAATGGGCCGCTTTTGGTGAATTATATTTCTCAGCGTTGCTTCTCAAATACTGAATTTAATAACTACGACATTCTTTGACACCGAAAATCGGGCTGAATTAAATTTTAAAATGTCTTTTTCGAACGTAAATATTTCTCTTTGACTCGGATTTAGGTACAATAGTGTTCGAATTCCGTTAGTCTCAAGATTGGACCACAATATAAAAAGACTAACAGTACCTAGTTAAAGTAGGTACATCGTTCGTAAGTATCCGAAACGAGGTATAATACCTAGAAGTTATATTGAAATTTATTTTATCATTAAATTAATTATTGTTTATTCTTTAACTTTTTTTTATTGTGTCTGTGTTATTTTTAAATCGATAATTACAATAAAAAGACACTGTAAGATTGTTTGCTTTTTAAATAACGACGAAAAAAACGAGGTACCTATACGTTACACTACTGTGCTATGGAGTTTAACTACTGTAAGTCCTTCTATATTGTGATTGGACAGTGTATTTAATATAAGAAAACAAGTAAGAGTCAAGGCCTGCAGTATACGGAAACCGGAAACATGTTGGCAAACTTCCAAATTTTTCCCGTTGCATGCGAAATGCCGGACCAACTTGTAATGATTAGTTTTCCGTACCATTAACAAAACATTTGTTTATAATTAACCCTAACATACTACTCTGCAATAAGTTTATTTAAGTGGTGCTTCGGTTGAAGTGTTGGTAAGTAGGAGTTGAAAAGTTGAAGTCCATCGCTTTTTTAGACAGCAAAATGGCGGTTATGACTTTGTGTTTCTGATATCTATGGGTTGATAATGTCTAATTAAACTAGAAGACAACAGTTAATTCTGTATCCGTCAGGGTTAATAATGTTTATATTTAATCAGCAAGTTTAACGTACTTGAGTAGGTAATAGACACTGTAAGGGTTAAACATAGAAATGACAAAAATATAATAAGGCCAGTAGGTCTCATTTAAGTCACATTACGAAATTAGACGTAACAACTTAGTCACAAAGGCCCACAAAAGTATAAAATCGTCGTAAAAGTAAAACCGTCGGAGGATAACATCTGTTTACCGTAGAATAGAGTCAATGAATTTCGGTGTCTAAAAAGCCTAAAAACTGGGGTTTACCTGCTACGATGACGTTGACCTATTGAGCCGAGCACTAACCTAACAAATTACAAGAGACCTCGTTGCCTCAAATTAAAGCGGACGAAGACGGATATTGGAATAGCATGGGTTATCGAACGTTGGGGCCAATGTTGGCGGTGACGTAAAAACAGGCTCACTATGCCAGGAAAATGAAACAGAACATGATTATCAACGCAACCGCACAGCTGCTTTGAGGGCACGCTACGAATTTGAACTCTAACTAATTTCGCTGTACATTGCGGTTCTACAAAGCTTATTCAACTTTATCGTCGAAACGACGCAGTGATGTATACTGAATGAATATTTATTTTAATGTTCGGGAAACATGCTGGTAGCAGGTATTGTGTACACACACATGAATGTGATACAACGCACACAAAGAGCGCTCTACCTCAAGGCACAAAGAATGAAAGAAGCTATTTCCACAACATATTTTTACCGATCCACCCTGAAAGATAACACTCTAGTACAACGTAATAAGGTTCATAATAGGAAGTAAAATTATTTCGCCTATACAAATAAGGTTGGTCATGTTTAAATCGAAAGGGCGTAGATTTGACATCGACATGGGACATAGAAAAATAAATTGCAAAATGATTATGTATTTCGCTTGGTATATGGAATATTTTATTGAGCAAAAAAAAGTAATAATCATTATTATTCTCATTGTGAGATACATATCAATAGAAAGATGAAATTTATTGTAAAAGAAAATAAATTATTAAACAAAAAGTGAGCACCAATCACAGCCACACATATTTTTCAGGTTTGTCATCTTATAATCAAGAAAAAAGTGTGTATTACAATTACAAAATCGTATTATTGTTATTTAATTAAGAACCCTGTCTACTAGTAGGTAATAATAATAATCTGACAAAATCGTAGCTTATTTTATGTCACTCTTTCGTTTGCTCTCAACTCACTTTTCTGTACGGCTGGATGAAATTATAAGAGTTTTCATTTGCCTGTTAGAATAAATAAATAAATACTTTCTATAAACAACTTTTTTTTCTGATTTATTACACCTTATGTGTAATAATAAGCACCTTTTGTTGTACGAAGAGTGATGTTAAATTAAAAGATCAGTAACATAAAAACAAACTATCTAACCTATTCTGTCGTATCAGAAATCACTTTTAAACAGCTCAAGTGTTAGCAGAGACCGAGAGATTTCTGATAGATATTTAATATTAATTTAACATTGTTTTATGTCCAGGGAAATTAAGATCTTTTCCAAATGTCCGGGGATTACGAAAGTTTCATCCGGGAACAGCAATCATGCTTAATTAAATACTAATACTAATAAAACAACTGAATACTAAATCAACTTATTGACGCTAACCTCGTTATTAGTGTTCATATTCGCCACTAGATGTCGCTGTACGTCGTCTGGGCAAGTCGCAAGCCAGTGAACGTTTTATTTTTATGGCTTCGTGAGTGAAATCATTAGCCGATGAAAGATGTTTCTGTACGAATGTGTTATGTTTTAGTATGGCTATTGTTTCCACTACATGTTTTAACGAAGCTACTGAAAGAAGTCAATATTTAGTTATTACATAATAACGTACCTACTGTGTATATCCGTAACTATTAATTATGTATAATGGGGTTTTAAGAAAAATGGATAGGTAGATAACTATTGGAAAGATAGTTGCTAAAATGCGAAAATAACTTGGTTATCGAATTAGTAGAGTGGTTGTAGTTGTTGAGCTAATTTTGAAAATTTATGATTTCTTTGTGTCAATAGAAATAAAATTTTCGTAAGCCAAACAACGCTATAGCTTTCAAACAAGTTACATATTTATGTAAACTTACCAAATGCAGTCTGCTATTACGGTTAATATTTGGAATGCAATACTTATATTGATTGCAAGGTGTACTAAATCTAGGATACAAAACATTGTATTTTGGAAGTAAACAATAATAGGAAACAAAAAATTAATATCTGTCATTATTTTTGATAAATATTTCGATCTACGGCAGCTCTGCACTCGAAATTCGACCGTAAATTTAGAGACAAAGAGTTTCTTTTCACTGACATTATTTAATAGTTCTTATTGTGTTTTGTATTGTATGAAGTTTAGCTTCTGCTCTTATTTTTTAATGTGAAGTTTAATCAAGTCAAATCACAAACTTGTATTAGCGTGCATTATTCAAAAAGAGGAAATACGTAACTTTTCCCTTCACGTACGAGTATTAATATTATAGATATTAAAACAAATAGATAGGCGCTATCGAGAGAGAGGCCTTGACTTACTATTCCGTCTATTGTTACCGCGTTTCGCTATTAAAACTCTATTGCGATAAATTAAATATACTTATATGCTATTTCCAAAGTTTTACTATTTATAAACCCTTGGTTTTTTTATATTGCATAGGTTAGCGCTTGATTACGATCCCACCTGATGGAAAGCAAAAATGTATTTAGATGGCAAAGCGCACTAACTTAGAAGAAGTAGGTATATGTATAACTATAATGTATAAGTATAACTGCTCTCTTCTTTAATTTGAGTAATGAAATATCGCTGTAAGCTATATACCTGTATATGCCTGTGTAAGCTATATGCTTTGTGACGTCGCGTTTAACTAAATATAGCGCCCTCTAGAGGGTATAAAGTGAACTAAGATTTTTTTTGGCATAAATTATTAAGCCTACGTCCCTAACATAATAGAGACAAATCCAATGACACGTCATATGTTAGAATCCGTAATGTCTTTTAAGCTGTAGAGCGTGTCAAAAAATGGACTTACATACATTCATACACACGTACGAAAAACATTACCCTTCATCAAGCGCAATCTGGTAAAAATGAAGCAAGAATTCTATCACCAAGGCGGGTTGAAATGCGCAAGCGTGAAGCGAAGAAAGACAAACAAAGTTTTCATCTTTCGTCTCGATAGACGCTTAGCCAGGTTCAGACTGCTACCCGCAGTTAGGAGTACTTAGGACTTACTTACTAGCGATACCTGTTTGATTTTATGACGTGAATACATCTTTAAATTCGCTACCATACGGGAGCAATCCTAAAAACCTGCTAAAAATCTAATTATAAATAAATTAGGGGATACAGTTTCGCGTTGTAGTTTCGAATCTATCGTCTACATCCAAAACTAAATTATTCAATTCCATAGCTAAAGGATCAGAAAATTAATTACAATAAGCGATAACTGAAAAATCGCGCGTGACGGGGAGGGGAATGCCTACAATTTGAGGTTATTTTACTACGTAAATACATAAATAAATAAAAAATAAATAAATTCGGTATAGCTGTTTCATGGATACGGCTGTGTATTGTACGTGAATATGTATATGTTACAGGTTATTTTTTTATACATTTTTCTTATTTATTTACATCGTAAAATAACCTTAAAATGGCGGGGCTTCCCAATCCACTGCACACGATTTGTCACTGTTCTCCCTTAATGTAATTAATTCTTTGATCCTTTAGCTATCCATTGGAATAACTTATCTAATTTTTGATGGTGACTATAGATTCGAAACTACAACGCCAATTTGTATCCCCTGATTTTGTCAGTAGGTTTTTAGAATTGCCTCCGTAAAAAAGCAAATTTTAAGACGTATATACGTCAAAGTATTGACGATAGCATATCAGTGAAACAGCATATCGTGGGATGTATTGATTTTATTAAGAAGTACTCGTATAATTGAATGTCAGTAGGTAACAACATTTCGTGACACGCGCTTCGAGGCCAACTAGTAGTTGACATCGCCAAACAAGATAGACCGATTGAAAAAATACTGTTTTAAGCAAAAAACAATATTTACTTAAACCTTTAATTGGAAAACTAGTGGTCATTGCGAAGTTGCAAACCCTACATAGCTTTTGGTCGGTAATATGTTTGCCACGAAGAACTATTCTAAATTACCGGATACCCCACTAGAGGTTGTATTTTCCCGACTGCGCCTTAAGGAAGGTTTTGAATGTATGTCCTTTGTTCACTTATTTAGCTGGCTCTTCAGCGTATGTATCCATATACATTTGTGTGTGCATGCTCTAGGTACAATCTACAATCTAAATGGTTGACGGATTTCAATGAGTTATCATTGGATTCGTATCCATTGTTAGTGACGTAGACTAATGTTTTTTTTATACCGGTACCTCAAACAAAAAAAAGTTACCGGTTTTTTATTTGTTTGTTAATTTTATTACCTGTTTGCTAAACGCGTTTCAAATTCAAATATTATGTCAATGTGACTGACAATTCGCCATCAATTTCGAATTATATCTCAACAATTCAGAGCTGTGGTTCCTAACCTTTTTAGTATCGTTACTGCTATGAATGAGGAAATCTGATTTTACCCCGTCTTTAAAAAGTTATCAAAACAAAGAAAACAAGTTAGTTTTTTCTGCATTTTATTTTCCGATCCCTAATAATTAGGTCCTTCATTACCCCCGTAAGATAGCTGAGTTACCCCTCTTCAGGTAATTACCCCCAGATTAATAACTCAGGAGTTAGAGCTTAACTTTATGGCGCCTCACATACGAATATACTTAATGCCTACTGTATGTTAAATAAACATTCAAAGACATCAAAAGGATCAAATGAAACATCTTGTAACATACGTCTTTTATATTCAACTCAAATAATTCAATCCTTTGAAGAATAAGATAATCTTTGAAAATGGTTACTCGTGCTTACGTTTTTGTCAAAGATTTGATAGGACTCATACCATCAGAGAGCGTTTTCAATCAATATTATACAAAAATAAGTAGATGTAATACCAGTGTGGGTTAAACGTGTCATCATAAATACAACCCAATTAACCTGTTTTTGTTTATAGTAAGAATGACACAGCAAAAAATTACCGTAAACATAATAAGGATGCAATGTAGCGCGGAACACTTCTTTAATTGGGGGTATTAAGTAACGAAATTTGGGGGGGGTCTTGTAAAATGTTATTATATAGGGTGAGGTCATACAATGCGTTACGTAACATTGTTTATTTATTACAAAAAACCAAAGAAAACTAGTTTTTTAACTTGGCAAAATGAAAATTTTTTAAGAAAAAAATGGTCATTTGGGTGTTACTTTTAGCGAGGGAGAAGGGTAAAAATCTTTAAAAGTTGCGTTTCGTAATACATGGACGCTCCCTTGTCTAGTAAGGACGTAAAATATTTTTCCCTATTAATATTATAAATGCGAAAATAACTCTGTTTGTCTGTCTGTTACGCTTTAACGCCTTAATCACTGATCCGATTTCGATGAAATTCGGTATAAAGATAGAACTCAACTTAGGAAAGGACATAGGATACTTTTGATCGCGAATAAGTCGCACGATATAACCGAATTCCACGCGGGCGAAGCCGCGGGCGGAAAGCTACTCGTAGTAGTTTATAAAATATGCTTCAATTTCGGCTCAACCTATCTACTTTAATACCAGTCCAGACTCTATTCAAATATCGGCGCCATATTCAATTCCGGACGCTTTTGTAAATTCACTCATTAAAACCTTTTAGCAGATCATATCGTCACTATCAAAATTAACCGGAAAGTTCATACCGATTAATACGTCATTAATACCTTATCAAAATACGTAGCAGCATGACAAATTACCTTTGAGAAATTTTGAGCCGTATGCCGATGTACTAAAGTTGATATCACAAAAACTGTGCGTTGTAATGAAACCTTCGGAGGAGTGCAATTTAATATCGTCCTTATTATTAGGTAATCAACGTTGAGTTTCGCTTGACGTTACAAAGGCCATTGGCACAAACACACAGGCCAATGCCACAAACACATGTTGGCGCTTCTCGGCCAGTCTTCAAGAGCTACCGCGCCCCCCGTTTCTATACTGTGAATGTATTACAGAAAAGTTTTTGTAAGAGATATCAGAGGTCTACAAGGGTGGTTCGGGCTATATGATCGTGCTTGGGGGCGCAGAAACGGAATCAATGAACTCCGTGGAGTCGGCCGACAAAAGGACGTTTCGGCCTGCCAGGTAATTAAGTTAATATCAATCCCTTTTTTTCGGATACAGAACAAGTAGTCGCACACTTTGGTTACGAATCGGACGGGTTAAAACAACTTTGAGGTGGGTTGAATTGTAGTGTTGATTAGTATAGGAAACGCTTTAGTTAACTACACATAGAAAATATTTAAAATTATATAGGTAGGATCTATTTAAATATTCGTACTTAAATGATGTTATGATATTGTGTAAAAATAAACAGATATATTTTACGGTGTAAGTGCGCTATGCATCTGTTACCTACAGATTCTTTAAAGTTGTTTATAGGTAGTTCACGTGACATAAAAAGAAAATCGTGGTTTATTTGAATTTAATGAGAAATTATTTTTTTTGACATTCATTTATGTGTGTCCTGTATCAGTGTTTATAAAACCTGTTCCAATATTTATATTGTAGGTTCACGCACTACACTATAAAGGATTTTCTCGAAATATCATTAACAGTCAAAATGATAAGTAAACTATAAAAAAATTAAATAAAAATCATGATTTTTATCAACCCAGTTTAGCCATATTATTTTTAACCAAAATCAGATTTGAACATTAACATTTCTCACGTCGAGATATTTGCTTGAGAAGGATGTTCAACTTTCGGATACTTAGGGTGTTATTTGAGGTCGAGGGTTGTATTAGGCCAGTGGTTCTAAACCATTGGTCCGTCGACCACAAACAGTCCCCGGTATAATCCGAAAAAGACCGCGAAACCATCCCTATAATATTTATTTCTAACGACTTATCCCGGCTTCATAAGGTTTGAATTAAGATTTTTTTAAGTCCCTGGGTGACCGAGCTTTACTTTAACTAATTTAGTCTAGTCACAAAATATAATTTAGTCCATTGCAAGTTTATTTGCGTCGTATTAAAAACAGCAAGTCTCGTAATCTCTCGTGCAATCTTTTTCACTCGTTATTGTTTTTTATTTTAACATAATGTAATACTTAATCAAAGTAGTGAAAATTCGGACAGATCTATGTAGATATGAGACGACCAATGATGAAAGATTTCAATAAATAAAATATAATATTATATGTAATAGCGAAATACACGTATTTTTTTTTTCAACACTGTCAAATGGTCCCCAAAAGCTTGAGAATCACTGTATTAGACGATTTCCTTTCAAGTACACTTGAATAGATGGTAATCTTGTTTCGTTATGCGTTATTGTTACTTATACCTACTTCCCTTAACAAGGTTCTTATTTCAATGAATATGTGCTGATTTTGAAGATAATAACGGGTGAATGATGGTTTATTAAGCTTGATAATAGGTATCTATATCGTCCTTTGATTATAACACTGTAGGGTCTTAGGTTCAATCCTAGAAAAAACTTTTAAGAATATCATTTATTTATTTATGATAGTTTTCCAGAACAACTTTAATGTCTTAAACGTAATTAAACCTTATAAATAAAAATAAAAAGCGACATTTCCAACCAATAGTTCTTAACCTGTTGATTTTACTATGTAAAAATTATATCACTAATCGTTTTCCTTTTCTGAAGTATTTTAATTCTGCTTTTTAATACACCATTCTTTTTTATCAACCGCTTATTTACTTTCTGTAAATTTTGAATTCTCCTACTTTTTTCAATGATAATTTTTCGACATTTGTTTAACTGTTTTTGTAAGTATATTTCTTTAGGTGTTCTTGATACAGGTATTAAATTTGGTTCTACCTGAGAGGTGTTATGGTACCCAGTATTCCATGGATCATCTTTAGTAACTTCTTCTTTTATTATTTGCATTATTAAAGGATATTCATCATCAATCTCTATTTTTATACCTGGATATATAGCTGATTCTTTTTCAGTGATTTCTTTTACAGTTGGTTCGGATATAACTGAATTTTCCTCGTCCATTTCAATTTTTATTCGTGGTGACATTTCTGGATCGTCCTCAATAATTTCTTTTTTTATTGGTAGTGATGTTAATGGTTCTTCTTCGGTGAATTCTACTTTAATTAGTGGTGGAACTGCTTGTTTTTCTGAAGTTATTTGTTGTTTTGGTCGTGCACAGGATATTGTTCCATCTTTATTCTTTGGCTCAATCTGATAGAAAAAAGTCCCTGTTATTACATAGTACCAGCGTAATATTATTAATTTATATATAGTTTACATTACAAGATCAAATTCGTCCGGGATGACATTACTGTTCAGTGACGTAACACATAATTAAAAAAATATATATATCTAAGATTATGAAAATAATTTGCAAACCCTTTCATGCGACAGATATAAATATTTTTAAAGGCTGCAATAATGTTATTATACTTATAATACAATCTAAAATATACCTGCAATTTCGGAACTGCATTGTTAACTAATCGTTTTCGTTCTGTGTTTTCAGTAATATCACATTTTTCAAAGTGATTTGAACAAATGACGGACCGTTTAGATGGTTTGTAAGAGGGATCCCTTCTCTCTCTTGCTACAACCGTGCCCCATTCTTCACGGCGAAATGGATTATTTGGAAAGCTGAAAAAGTTACCTTCTGTTAATTCAAAGGGTTCATAGTATTATAGAAACTTCTCAATCTAGTTAAAGTTAATTTTTTTTTATTTATGTTGAAGAATAAAAACTTATTAGCCAGTAATGTAAACTAATTTAAACTGCTTGAGCGTGAATTGTAACATGTGTATAGCTATTTGCTACATTTTAAATCTAAACAAAAAAGTTTTACCAACTACCAACATTTCAGTTACCACCACCAATCTATTTTCTGATTACTGTAAACGTACGTTTTATTAATTTTCGTTTATTAAATGTGAGCTAAATTAACGTAAATAATGCTAAATAATTATAGCAATTTTATTGCACATAAATGTAAATAATGTAATGCCAGTGTAATGACGAAAAACTGACAGATTTTTGATTCACCGCAATCATGAAGATTGTCAAAGCGGCGCAAATATTTGCTAAACAATATTGAAACCTCGATGAATATACTCCTAATGCTAAATCATATAATAATTATACCTGTAATGTTGAAAATAATAAAGTAGTGTTATTACGTACCTAAAGAATGATATACCATCCGATGAATTAGTATTTCGGTGATTATTTCTACAATTTATAAATGCGCACTGCGGCATCACGAGACGTGCGTTCCCTTGCTTTGTCGTTGTTCAACTGACGTAATAAAACCACACAGCGTTGTGTGGCGTTGTTTTTCAAGCCATTTTTAGTGTAGTCTTCTATCTTTGTTTGTCTACTCGGATACATATTTGTACGGTTGATAGATTCGATCTGTTACTTAACATTTTTTGATTGTTTTTAGTTTTAAATGACGTACATTTTTACCACCATTTGTAGAATTAAGCTTGTAATTACGTACTTTTGTAGTAGGTAATCTTAAGTTAGTTTTAAGGTCAATAATTCTGTTATATTTAATTAGTACTAGAATACTTATTTAATTACTCTTACAGTTTGGTTGATCTTTTACTTTTCCACATCAGAAATATCGACCTTAAATTTTCATGTACCATTACTGAATACTCATCATAATGGGCAACGTTTACTATGACGGCGTTTCAATAACTAATAGTTTGGGTGGTCCTTTGATCCAGCCGTTTAGAAGGAATTCATTGACAAACAAGTAGGTACGCTAGGATTTCCTAAAGATAACTCCTTTGATATCCACATAAATTGGACGTAAAATTAGGAGTTACAACATCGTATTTCGTTACGTCAATCCTTACAACCCCCGCAATGTTACAGAGCCCAACAACTTAGCGGAAACTAACTCGCCAACTTTTATTAATCGATTTTACAAAGTTTCACTCACCGCTTCTAAACTGGAAAGTTAAATAAATACATTAGTTAAATACTTTTATGTTTTCTGCGGGTAAATGTTAATTTTTCTGCGGCATGATCATGACTTGATACCTTTTGATACCACCTTAAGTTTAGGCCTTATGACCAGCTTAAGTCAGAGTTTAACGACTCGTTATATTTTGTCTGGGAGATTTGAAAATCTATGCTCTCGTAATTCTTTTTCCCTTCTTTCTTGCTCGGTTGGTATTCAAATCATAAGTTTTATTGATTAGTAATAAAGTAATAGTACCTGGAGGACTTTGTGCTGCAATTGATTTTCTGATTCCTTAGATTTTACTTCAGGTATTCAGACCTTCAGATTTTCTAATTCCTTAGATTTTATTTCAGTTATTTCTGATCTTCCAATTCTCATACACCCTGGGTAAAAGATCATTACTATCATCTGCTATAAAAGCGCTTTAGTATTTCTAATAGTTTGGGTGATTTCTCAGAGAAAATAGAGAACAGTAGGTACTGTCTATTGAGTCAAATGGTGGTTCTGAATTGGTCACTATAAGGATATCACCTTTTTTTAAATTAAAGTAGGTCCAGTCATTTAGTGGAAGTTCAGCAACAAACACACGTGCTACTGTTGAGATGCTTTAAGGGACCAACTGAACTAGTTATTGAAACAATGTCACAGCAATGTGGTGGTTTTTTCCAGACCTTAATTTAGAGGTGTATTGAATCCTACTTCCTACTACACTCTACTAATATTATAAAATAATGTAAAAATTGGTAACCGTTGAACGGATTACCTAAGCTGAAAATGGTAATAATCCAATATTTTTTTAAACTACTCTTCTGCGGACGAAGCCGCGGGCGACATGGTACATAGATTGAAGGACAAAGTCTTACCACTGGTAAAGCTAGGATTACAAGCCACACCTGAAGCTGAGACGTTTTTAATTATCGAAAGTAAACATTCCGGAATCTGTTACGGGACTTCATAAATGTAAATTGGAGGCGCGCATCCCGTTTAGCCCCCTAGCCCCTAGCCCCTAGCCTTCTAACCCCCCGGCGGGCGCCCCTCCCACAGCGCGAGGGGCGTTGCGGAACATCACTACGATATACTTACGCTAAACGCTATCGCTTTCTTTACAAAATGACGTGTTTACAAGAGATTGAATTTGTGATGATTTTGATATTATTAACATGTTTCATTGTTTAAAAAAGATTTAAGATTCATGGTCCCTCTGTTTTGTTTTTCAGTTTCTTTGTCTGTTATTTAAGATAAATCTGATCTACAAAGTAATTTGTAGTAAAGTGAAAGTCATAAAATTATTAAAGTACTGAAACAAGTTGTGTTACCACTTTACATGTTATTTTCAATTTGCTTCTCACATTTGATAATATTACTTACGGAAAACCGTCTCGTAAGTTTTCTCACACACAAGTTTTTCATTTTCCGAAGCAAGTGATGAATTAATTTTACTCAGCAATAAGTAGATATCAGTGATAAGGTTGAAAATGATTTTGAAATGAATTATAATAATCAGTAAATAATAATAGCATTTCGTTTATTAGTGTTGGGGTGACCTACAATATTGACCCCAATTCAATGCAGGCAGAACAGGGTGTCGTAAGAGGCGACAGAAGCCGGTTGCTTAGAAGTAGGGGTTCTCTAAAGGATTATACGTTATACCTAATATTAGGAATTATTACTACGAAGTCATTAATACTAATAATAATATTATTATCTTTCTATGAAACCCAGCTAGGTAGGTACCACATATTTTCGTCTCAGAAATCAACAGATCGCTTAATGAAAGTCTAAAATTTGGCAATATACACGACATTACAATTTTACGTTTATATCTTTATAAATTTATATCATTACAATAATATTTGCTATTAATTGATCCTATCGGTACTTACAGTACCTATAGTATCAGTATCAGTACTTTTTTGCCTTGCTAGGAATCGAACCGTTTGAACGACTTGCAAAGTAATCATTGCGCCATAAGGTCATGTATGAAAAGATACATTACAAGTACGTAAGCAGTGAATAAAGCCGGTTACAGACAGCTTCCCACGTGTTTGGAAGCACGTAGGCCCCTTGTACATTGCATTTTTATTCTGTAGCACAGTTGAGTGGTCTTGCTTGTAGAAGTTCCGGCTTCGAGTCCCAGTGATTTAGTGGTACGTAAAAGATGATTATAGAAGATGTAGATATAATTATGTATGTTGACCTAAATATCAGAAAGATTTTCTATAGAATATCCGTATGTGGTTATGCTATTGACTAGTAGTGTGTGTGTCTACACAGTGTGTGTGTGTCTACACAGTGTGTGTGCACACAGGTGCGGGGGTGGGGGGTTGGAATGGAATTATATACCTATACATATATTAATGTTCTATGATATTAGTTAAAAATGGGATTGTAAGATGTAACCCATTTATGTCTGTCCATTTTTCTCTCTCATAAACATTTAAATATGTATAACCAGTGTAAGAAAGAGACGCTAATAGTAGGGAAGTACTGCTACTCCCGTTGTTTATGTACTCGATAAACACAGTAGTAACAATAGTCCAATAAGCATAGTTTATTCACACGTATTTGATTTCAGAGAAACTTCTACATACAATCAGTCAAACTTCTCCACACGTATATGATTTCAGAGAACCTTCTCCATAGTACGTAACTCGATATGTCAGTACAGAAAGCACTATGGGATAAATCCTAATGGGATATATACGACAGTAACGCTTACTTTCAACCTAAGGTTAATTGTCAAATACGTGTCCCGGTTGCAATATTCGAATTCAATTCGGTCGGTGTTTCCTATGGCCTATTGTAGCCCCTGATGACTACATGACCATGTTGTTCATGTAATAGATTCGCTTTTACATAAACTCTTTTGAGGATGAATCCCGGTTCATCCTTGGAAAAGTCAAATAGGTTCACCCTTGAAATACCTGTCTATTAAATAGAGATTCTTCCAGGTTTGAAAATATAACGTAACGTTAAATAACTGGATCAGATAATTAAAAATATTTATAGATACGGTCACATTGATTAAATTGATTATAACAACTAACTTTTCGTCCTAATTTCATTCCTAGATTGGGGTCATGACCTCAATTCCTGTCCTCATTTGTTTACACTTTACACGTAATCTTTCTATACCACATGCTATACATATCCTCGTTATTTGTAGCACAAACGAATACCAACAACTAGGAATTGTTGAAAGTACTAACATAATCGGTGCCATAAATATGACGCGTTATAGCCGCCGACACAAACGTCTGTTGTACTAATGTGGACCTTATGTCGGGGGAATAGAGTGCTGTGGATGTACGAATGAAATAGAAGCACAAAGTATGCGCTTCACGTGACGGGACCCAATACATCATGACGATAACGGTTTCAAATGTCTCTTAGAGGCGCACTTGTAGTTACCTGGTCGGAGAGACGCTTGTCGACGGGTTGGATTAGTTGAAAAGATTAGACAGGTAGATATTACAGGGTTAAGTTTGTAAATTATGCCATTTTTTTTTTAATTGGAAATAATTTTCCTACATATTATGTCTATTAAGGTATTGGTAACCTACAAATCTAAACTAATAATATAAAGCTGAAGAGTTTGTTTGAACGCGCTAATCTCAGGAACTATTGGACCGATTTGGAAAATTCTTTTTGTGTAAGATAGTCCACTTATCGAGGAAGGCTATAGGTTATATAACATCACGCTAAGATGAATAAGAGAGGGGCAGCAATATAAAATTTTGCTAAAACGGGACAATAATTATTTGCGATTGCTAGTTTATTGTCTCGGAGATAGGAGACAGACGAACGGACATACAGACAGTGCAAATCTAAAAAAGCCAACGTACAAGTTGATATATTTTCATATTTTAATTTGATAGAAATAACACTAACATTAAACAAAGCTTTCCGAATTTCGGACTCTACATTTTCTGCATGGTAACTTGCTTCGTTCTAATAAATGTGGACAATAATAACTTATCAAATTAAAATATTTTAGTAATTATATTACAGACACAATCCAGGCCTACCTACATACATACTTTAATAATTATTACTAGTAGGGAAATTAATTACGTCATCGTAGAATTTTTCTGAGTCATTATTCGTAACTGTGCTATACTAATAGAACTTTCTATTACGTAATAAACAGTAGAATTCTCTTCTTATTTATATCTCGAAAGAAGGTAATTTATTGAATGTTTTAATACGAGTGTCCCTTACGAGAAATAAGGGAGTGGGCCCCTCATGTATCCCAATTTAAACGGAGAGGAAGGGAATGAGTTTAGTCACCGCGAGTATTTTTGACTAAGATTAGTCTTTATCTTTGTCTTTAAAACAATTTAATGTTAAAATAAATTTCTGAACACTTGTAAATATTTTTTTTAATTATTGAAATAAATAAAAGGAGTTATTCCGGTCGGATCCCAACAAACGGATCCCAAATAGGTATTTTTTCCGGTCTGATCCTATGTCATTTGACCATTCAGGTCTGATCCTATTACCGTTTTTAATGGGTAAGTAGGTACAGTCAAATAAAAAAACAGTTGATAAAATAAAAATATTTCTTAAATATTACCTACGTATTTATTCGTATAAGAATCATCACA
>LGAG01000188.1:683794-697961 GCA_001278395.1 Lerema accius
GGGGGGGGATATTGTGTGTCCAACTTCGATTTAACCTGGCCGATAATAAAGTTGTTATATCATATAAGTTTAAGAAAGAAAAATGGTATTACTCCCAAATTCTGTCTTTACTATTATGAATTTGTTACTAAATAAAACTATAACTTTGTTTCAGGTACGTTAACGGGTTTCAAAACATCATTTATTAAGACATTTTTGATACGTGCGTAAGTATTGGTAAGGTACCTTACATATTTATAGGTCAAAATCATACCGCGTTGTAAACGGGTAAACATGAATTTTATAACTTACTTCAATAGATAGCTATAAAGTAACAAAACAGCAAGTTGTAGAACAAAATATATCTAAAATCTGAATCTTTATCTCTCAACAGTTTAGTACTTATTTAGTTGTAGAGATAATAAAGTGAATCATGATAGTTGTTACTACATAATACATTTATTTTATGTTTTAAAACATCGTACGATCACAACGCAGTTTAATGGAACACTGACTTAACTCAAAAAGACGATTTTTGTAAAATTACAGAAGATTTTGCTTTGATGACTTATCTTACTTGTTGATGAAGAAGGTATAAGCTAAATTACTAATTACTTAAAACGTTATTTCGAACGTATAACGTAATCGGTAGACGGTAACTCAATTTTGACCTATTTCGTAATAACTCTGTATTCCATTAAGCATGCGAAAAGTGAGATAGAATAACTACTAAATGTTTTGTTTTTCAAAGAAATGTTTTCAATGTGCAAGGCACTCTTATCAACGAGGTCGCATACAGTTTTACTTTTTTTAGCGCGAAGCAGTCGGCGATATGAACCTCTCTTTCACTCTCGTGGCAGTTAATGACTTTCACTGTGTTAATTTATTTCGAGCTTTAACTTGTAATCTTCTAGTTATAATAAACATTGTGCATACCTAATGAAATTCATTCGATAATAATCAAGTTATTCTTTTCAAATGGTACAGAAATCAGAATTGTTATTGTTCTGGGTAGGTAGGTACTTCTTATAGTTCTTTTCTGTTGAATTTTACTGAAGAAAGGAATTAAAGCAATAGAGTCTATAAGTCTTTTCTGCATAATCGTTTTAGACAAATTTTTTTTTAATATTTTGTTTGTAGTAAAAATGAACTATTATTTCCTGCGGTGCATATTTGATAAAATCGTGTATTAGAAAAAGTAGACAATGTTGTAAATATAGTGTGGAGAATGTTTCCTCTAAAATTAACCTTAATTATGGTTTTCATTTTAATGTTTCTCAGTAGTAGCACTGTGATGTGATGTCAGAGGCTGGCTGATTCACCGGCATCGTCTTCTCTTCTGATGTTCTTGGGGTTGCTTAAATTATCCTATAGCTGGTTCATCAGATGTCACTGTAAAATTTAATTTGGAGAAACTCATTAACAAACATTAGTTACCTCCTGTACAATATGGAGAATGTCATTAAATTTTCAAATACACATAATATAGAGAAACCTATACGAGTATCAATGTTTTCGAAGGCTATACAAGGGATCCTGGCGAATTCTTGGTTGCATTGTGCACTGAGTCATTAAACTCTGTGGATATAGCCGCATAACGGTTTGAGCACGCGGCCTGTTCGCACAACCGACTCACCCGTGAAGGTAACTGTTCACACGCTCGCCAAAACCACTTACGACTACCTGAACACGACTTGAACTGCTACGAGAAACTTAAAAATCAACCTTAGTTTAATGCACTAAGGTTGACTTTAGCTCGAAGATATTAAGGTCATTCCAGAGATAAAAATTTCGGCGGCTGTGTGAAGAGGGCGTTAGAAGTTTACATGAGTTCGATATTCAAAGACCAACGCAACGTTTCACGTGTGTAACAATGCACGGCTCAAAATCATACGATTGGTGTTATCATATTAACTTACGTAATACAATCACTGATATGATATCTAGTTTGTTTTTATTGTAATCAAAAACGAAATGATCATTACCAACAATACAAGAATCCAATACCGTAATTTGCTATTCCTATAAAAACAGTAGAAAAGGAACAATAGCAAGCTACTTACAGAAATTGTAGGCAAGCTTGGATTGCTTACGCTTCAACGCATGTACCAGTAATATGCCGCTAGAAAGCGTACATTGTTTCGATAATACAAGTAAAATCCACGTATGAAGGGCGTTCGGCTTTTACTTTGCGAAGTTTTGCTACTCTATTCTTTTGATTTTTGATTTTGAATTTGGAATTGTCTATGGAATCTGCGGTCTTCTTCGCGCTCGAAATTTCTTTTTTATTAGCTGGGCACAGGTTAGAAAAGGTGTAGTTAAAAAAGAATAAAAGCTTAATTGTTTATGGTATACACTATACATAGATAAGGAGTATAAAGCATAAAAGTGTATTCAAGAATCTCGTCGAAAGCGCTACTGGAATGTATTCAAACGTAACTATTACACTGACTTATTAATATCACGATAAATGCTCCATAATTTGTAAGGATACACACGCCCCACTTCGGTCACCGCATTGATTTTAAAAATAGAACGGTGCGTTTTCGATGCGCGCTTCTCTGCGATAAACTATGCTTGTTTTAACGCAGATTATGTACTTTATTACGACGTAATAGAGGTTAAAATTCATTGGATGTTAATATACATATGTCTAAGTATGTAATGCGGTGCGGTTGAATGGAAAGATGGAACGCACTGTATGCTCTTATTGTGAGTGTGGTACATTGAATTTCGAGCCGAAACAAATAGAATAGGCTAATAGAAGACAGATATCTCGCAAGAACCGTCGTAAATGAGTTTCGGTGTCCGATGAGATTGATTCTTTGGAATCTACAAACCTTTGATGACTTTTTCTCGTAACTTTATTTTCGTCGCAGTGTTACCAATATTATGAACTTAGTAATTCTGAGTAATGAACTCAGCAATTCTAAGTATTCTTGTTTTTAAGAGATTTTGAATTTGTGGGCTTTTTTCTTTAATCTTGTTTTTTTTTTATAAAACGTTAAATACATTATAATGTAAAGATACTTTAAGTGACGCGGAACTCTAAATTATACATCATCTGTACTTTATACCTACTTTTAGGAGTTATTTAAGAAAATAATCATGTTTTTAGTAAAAATATAGGTATATACATTTGAACAAATAAAATTGAATGAAAATAATTATTAGTCCCGAGACGACATCTAGAAATTAATGTAACTTTCCAATAATGAGTCTATTAGATCCAAAGGCATCGCGCGGCATCCAATTAGTTTACGCCTATAGAGTCATTGCCCTTTTTCGATCATTTATACTGATCAATATTTTTTCTATAGAAAAACCTTTGTATCTTTGTAGTGTTCAAAGTTATGAATACAATTTAATTTCAGCCAGTCTCTTTGTAAATAACTAGATTTTTGTACAGAAAAAAAATAACATGATTGTTAAAAAAGTAGTTTTAATCTACGTCAATATGTATTGTCTACAAAAACGGCTTTTGGCTTAAAGGACTCGCATCCAAGCCATAAACCTTTAAAAAAAAAAATAACGGCTTTTTGGTTCCGGTAATTAAAAAAATATATACATTTCAACAATGGAGACAAATCTAATGACACCTTACATATTGAATTCTGTCAAAGTTTGGACTGTAGAGCGTGCCGAAGACACGGACATAAAGCTCCAGAAACATACCCTCGTGACACAGGTCAAATCAGTTTAACACGTGTGATATTGAACTCAGTGAGAATAAGTCACGTGCTTAGTTCCTACCAAAAATCTGCTCCGATGAATTTGTTCGTTCACTTGTTCATTCGTTCATACAAAGTTGTTGCTCAGCCCGATGTTCGGCGCCATGACAGTTTTGAATATTTTCGCGCCAAAATTCGAGTTTTTTTTTTCAACCAATATGTACAAGTTATTGACTAGGAATTACTATTATTCAGTCTTTTGCTGGAATCTTCACTAACCTATTTTGGGGAATGTGATCGAAATTTTAATTTTGGAATGTAGCATTATTTAAATAGGTTTGTCAACTAAGTAAGAAGAATATCTAATAAAGAAGCATTAGATTTTATATAAAAAAAATCGTACACTGCACCCTATTAAAATGCCTAATTTAGATTAGTCGCACAACATGAAATGCAAAACGCATTAGCATACATAATTATGTTACAGCGACCTCTATGTCATTTACTAATATTTCAGATCATATTAACAACAATTACGTGACATGCCTCGGTTAAATAGAAAAACGATATGACGTCATAAATTTTATATTATGCCGCGTTTAGAAATGTCCTGATTATGCCGTAGAGAGTCATAACTTGTAGGATGCCTCACTCGTAATAGCATTAAAACGAATATTGACTCGTTGGCACTATAATAATGTTCACTCGAACACGTTTACGACTCTTGTATTTATGTTTTATACACAGAAAAAATATAGACGCACAGTCTTCGGAACAAAAAAGCCTAGTAGGGAAAACATAACGTTAATAACAAATGATAACGTTTCCCGGTACATTGCTCGGTAGACCTCGCTCGATGATATAATAATGATTTTGCACAATTAAATTTAATTTAATAGGATGTCTAAAGGACATAATAACTTTAAACTAGGTTCATTGAATTGTAACAATAATCGATGTTGTAACGATTATTTCATCGATAATAAAAGAATAAAAATTTAAATTGTCTTCGTGCGTAAAGTGAAAAAAATTCTACATATTTTTTTATATTTTTTTATTAGGTCTATATTCTAAAATCATTTTATGACATAATTTTTTTTTTTAAGTGAACAGCCACATGTCTCATTCAGCCACATTCAGCCGATGCGTTCCGATTCACAGGTGTGGCTTACACGCGGAACGATCCGCATGTTACATTGATGTAATCGTGATGTTGTTACGTTGGTAAAAACTCGCCCGCGCGGGGAAAGTGACGCGCTAAGATCGTGAAAGGTACTTAGACGGTAACCACTTTACTGAGACCCCTTCCGTCCCTCCCGCGAAGATTGCAGAACAACTAGAAGGCAGTTCGGAAACAGTTTTTTGGTATTTGGTGTTACTCTGGGAATGTCACGGTTTCTTTTTCACGTCTATGTATTGCATTTGGATATGATTGCCTTTGAATTATTGAGGAGCGTTTGTTTTTGTACGATTTTCAAAATAAATACGAGTACCTATGTTTGGGATAATTAGAAATCAGATCTTTTTATAAGGTAGGCAATGTGCTTATCAATAAGACATATAAAAGATTTTTATTTACTTTTTTTTGGGTAATTTCAGTCTTTCATTTCGTAGCGCCCCTAGAAAATCCAAAGTCGCATCGTTTTGTTTCGTTTAAGTTAATTTGTCAGAGCTCTACCAAAATTGGTTGTGTAAACTTACGACACCGAACGGACGAAACGAACGTTCGGAATTCGAACTACTTTCGCATATCCGAATAGATGGCGCCCTACTTAGCGAAATATCTTATTACAAATTTAACACCTTACACACATAGTTCAATTTGTTTAAAATACAGCTTTTCCTTAATTGGTTATGTAGTCAATATAGTAAAAAGTGGGATCAAGATGGTTTGAAATACATTCATGCTTACTTAAGTATGTTACTTAGTACTTACCAAGCCTTAAATAGCCATAAATAGTCTAAATATGACTTGGTGATAAAAGTTAGTTTTAAACAGGATTACGGTTACGATAATTAAAAAATAACGTGCGTATTACAAAACGATATTAAGATTCGATTAAATTAAATTAGGAGCTGAGATTAAAATATACTTCAATTGACTGTATAAAAATAATGAATTTAATAAAGATGCAATTCATTGTTATTTATCTAAAGATCAATAAACCATTCTGCGCAATGATGAAGCCCTTTTGAAATTCCGGTAGGGAAGTTCATTACGATAATATTATTTTACTTAAATCAAGGTTAATTATTTCGTGATATTCATTCTGAACACGTCACGTCATATCACGTCAGGATCGCGTGCGAAGTAACCAGAAAACATATTCAAATTTTAACATTAAATAAATATCAACTTTAATACAATGGATTAAAATTAGTTATCACTTCAGGATAAGATTTCTTTACTAATCGCACCTGCTTGATTGTGAACATCTTTGAAGCGACACAGTGTAGCCTACACTTGAGAGGACTCACAGATGTCACTGTTCAACTGATCGTACAACTCGTTGACACAAAACAGTCTGGACAAAGAAATCAGATTGAAATCCGTGCACGTATCCACAGACATATCTACCGATCTTTTGAATGTCTACGCGATTGCGTCACTGATCCACCAACTCGTCGGGCCAGCTACCTACCTATGTTTAATTTATGGTGTCGAAGATAATAGGTGCTGTTAAATTTGCTGTAATGGTGTCCCTTTAGGATTTTCAACTGATTTTTACAACGACGCAACATTGAGCCTCGATCAAGTCGTCATCGATAATTGGTTCATATTCTTAACTCGGCCATTATGACGACACGAAATTAATTTGCAAATTGTTCTCCGTAACTTTATCGCCTTAAATATTGCGTTGGCGATAGTTACGTAATCGCGATTTTCGATATTTCTTTACGAGAAAGAATTATAGTACAAATAAAATTGTTAGAAATAATTAAACTCAAATTGCTCGATTCAATCTTGCATGTTATGGCTCCATGTAAAAAGCAGCGCTTCCTATTTAGACAGCACTCTATTATGTCAGCTAATTAGACACAGATGCTAACCTGATGATGCAAGTGGTTATATAATCTAGGTTTCATTTTTTACAGTAATATTTCTTTCAATCTCTTAGTAGAATATCGACTTGAGTTCGTAAATTTGGAAAGTTCTAGTTCGTTGTAGACTGACGGGACCATTGGCTAGTGCAGTGAACCCTCCGCCCCAGACTTCGCTAGATCAGTCTGGGGTCTGGTCTAGATCACTAACAGACTAGATAGACACGAATTCTACCTACATGTTTCACTAATAGAGCCACAAGATTGCACTACGTATCTATTTTCCAAAACCGAAATAAAGAGCTGCGTGCCTCTCGAATCTCGAATGCTTTTTGTAATTGTGTATTTTTGTCTTTTAACGAACACTAGACGAAGTAAAAATTCGAGTAAGCGCAGTTTTAACCGAAATCTGTTATTACTAAAAATACTCGCTGGTGTTGGTATTCAAAAGTGAAGGCTTTTAAAGCGAGCCATGTAATACTGCGTGCATCGATTTCAATCTGCAGAGTAATTTGGAACTCGAGTGAGCAAATCGAGTGAACAATTTGTTGCCTATAAACGTATGGTTTCTTCGAATACCTTTTACATTTAATAGCATATTATGACATAATACGAGATAAACTTGTATTAAGTTTATCTTTTGATATAGATGGCCTCAACTCAGTGTGGATTGACGAAGGGGTCAGTGGCCAAATTGTTGGTCAGATTTTTTTAATCCCTACCCAATGGCTTCTGACATGGCTTAACGACTGTCCCCAAAAGAAAACAACCGGGACTGACGGCTTAACGTGCCCTCGGAAGTACGGAAATGTTAAAGTTTTTCCACTAGCGGTCACCCATCCACTTTCCGACCACGCCTGCAGTTGCTTAACTTCGTTGATCTGTTAGGATCAACGCAAGCCACCAAGCTATGAGGGTATCACCAATGATGAATGATTTAATTTACGCCTGTAGATTACATACATACATCGTACTGACGAGCTTGTGGAATTGTTTAAAAACCTAAAGTTGGTAACTACTGTTAAATTAATATTCTAGTGCGAAAAATGATGTAATCTGATCGTACCACTTTGTAAGGTAACCGTAACATTTCATAGGTATCTTATATATTCGAATCGCCAGTATGTAAAGCGTTATATAAATGTCAAAATTTTAATTGATTTTCAATACAGTTACTCACAATAATTTAACTCTTAAATTGTGATAAGTTCTACGTAAGACATTTTTTCATTAAATAAAATATTGAAGGTAAAAGTAACTCGTATTTTCCTTACAAAACATTTTCCTTGTTCATTTAGGTAAAAATGAATTAGGTACCTACTGTTTTTCAATTTAGGTTTTGTCTGCTGAATTATTATTATAGTTTGATCAAATTTACTTTAAAGGTATTAATTGATGGAAACTTGCTTGATAATCATATGCAACTCTTTCTATTTTATCCAATGCAATTCTCGTTAAAAAAATATGTATGAACCATAAAGAACAAATGGGCACCCTTTCCACTTATTCTTTTTGATATTATAGACCAGACCACGATATATTTCAAAGATTTCCGTATGTATACCTAAGATATTTAACTCCGATTAATTGAGACTAAAATAAAATGGGATGGTTGTAGTTTAATGTAGAGTAGAGGTCACAAAATTTAATGTGATGTGTTCCCATTTCTCTCCTGTCACTTGCTGTCCGTCATGACACCCTCGTTACTATACAATTATTTACGCGTTTGCGTAAAATAAGGTTACAAATAGATTTAGGAGATCATCACTTTGAAGACATGAAAAAAATATTTATAACCAAACAATAGTTTTACTGAACTACGTATTAAGACTTAAGATAGACTTATAATTATGACATAATTAAAATAGAATATGAAATTATATTAATTATGCTCAGGGAAAGGTTTAGTGGTTTTTAAATAGTAGAGGATCTTAAACTAGACGCTATCGTCTAGATACTTATGTATAGAATCTAGGTATTTCAATACGGAAATAATGAGGATTCGTTGCAGTTAAAACGCAGATAAAAGAATTTCCAGAACGTTCTTTATTCTCAAAGACGCATGTAATCTTCCAACCTTTGCTGGACTAGTATCTCTTTACCTCTAATCCTTTCTCTTAAGGATACAGATACCCAGAAGTCAGACGGTTATGGGATGTATTCACATACATTTATACGCTTTGAATTATTCCGGTATTATCCCACAAAATGCGGAAGTTGCCTCGAGGTAAGGTTTTAAGATAGAAGTCCTCAACATTCGTGTCATTTTATTTTTCAGTGCCTTCCTTTTCATACCTTACGAGTACGTCGTACCATTCAGACGTAAGGGTCTAAAATTTGGAGGGAACCTTAAGAATGTGGCATATATTTTCGTTTGGAATTCCTAATGTTAAGTGCACGCGGTATTCAGGCAACGCAGTAATAGTAGGTGATTTGTATTCATACTCTCTGCTGCAAGTTTGTCCGAGTGCAGTGAGGTAACTATAGCCGTTATTTAGACAAAAATTTGTGAATGCGTAAAGGTTTGAAAGTTAGGAAATTCTTGGAAATTTTGCGCCTTTTAAAGCTTTTTTAATAGTTTACTATAAAGTGATGTTATTGTCCAACATTCATTTATTTTGCGTAAAGAAAAAAAAGGTAAATTCTCTTCGAACAAGCCCTTATTGAAACTGCTTGGAGAAGTATGCTTTACTCTTCAGTTATAGCTAAGAAATAACCAAGAAAAGGAGTAGAAGTAGTCACCATCTCTCATAAACAACAGTACAACAGTACCTAGCCCAAATCCATGATTATTTCTAGACCTAGACGAAAAAAGTACTAAGTCTCAAGCCCCCACTCGCGATAAGAGACGTTTTACGGCTGATACAAGCAAGAGGGTGGTCAGTAACCTGCAAGAAAGAGCTTTATATTGCAAAGAGGATTTCGTCAAACAATCGCTTAGTTCGTAACTACATCCGCCTACTATTTATAACACTTCACACGTCGTTAACGCCGGATACAATACTGCTAATATCGATACATAACAATAAAATGGTATTATTTATTTATCGCAGTTATAACTTACTAGACGATGCCCGCGGCTCCGCCCGCGGAAAAGTCGATAAACAAAATATTGATTTTATCCCAAGGGAACCTATAATCGGGATAAAATGTATCCTATGTCCTATTCCTGGATGCAACCTATCTGTGTACCAAGTTGCTTAATCCGTTCAGCGGTTAGACCGTGAAGGAGGGACAAACATCCAAACATCCAAATATCCAAATATCCAAACATCCAAACATCCAAACATCCAAACATCCAAACATCATTACAAACTTTCACATTTATAATATTAGTAGGATATTACTCTTAAACGGCAAGTTTTGTTTTTCTGAGCCCTAAATGCCTGATAAAAATTATGTCCTAAGATGCTTCTAGTAGTAGACTATAGCGTAAATCCTAACCTTTCAATAGGAAAAAAAACTTTATCCACATCATCATCATCGCAACCCACACCTGTCCCAATGCTGGGTAAAATTCTCCTCTCACAGTTTGAGGGGCACAGGCCATAGTCCCTACCCTATCCCTAACCCTAATCCTATCTCTTAACCCTATCCTAAGAGACAGTTATGACTTACTATCAATACTATGTCTATGACACTATGATTTATTTATTTATAAGTTACGTAATAGGTAGTTCATCTATTCCAAGGTTAGTACTTAGTCACAAGACGTCAGGAGCAGTCGTAATGCCTCGTTTGATATTGACAGGTGGCTTCGACAACTCAACACCTCGAAGCCTACTTTATGGCTCTGGAGCATCAATGTTATTGCCAAGTAGTTCCTCGTAATTAATGTTACTGGACATGGCGCTTTACAGCCCAAATTCAACCATAACTCCCTATGTTAAAGTATAGACTGTAGACTAATAGACTCGTTCGGCATGCCTGATGTTAGTCAATGTCAGTGACGACAGTCAACGTGATCTTTCAGGTGTAAATTGTATTAATTTCAAGGATAAAAGTGTTCGTAATAAGTTGATAATAAAAACAAATGTTTTTCCAACATGGAATTATCTTGGATAGATATAAAATGAATATGGAATAGTGGATCTTAAACCATGCCAAATCCCAAATTCATAATTTAACTGCATTATCCTTAAAAAGGGATTTCAAATTGAACTCTTCACGTACGAGTATTAATATAAAAACAATTACTCCCCTTCATGTCAGACATAAGTTAAACTCTTTTACCTAGATTGCTTACATTTACTTTAAAATAAGTAAACCAATGAAGTACGTTACGTAAGCACCAATGTTGCATAATATATCCTTGAATGGCATTATGACATTTTAAGTCGGAGAAACGAAATCTATGCATAAAATATCACAGAATTCTCGTGTTCATTTTCAGCAAGTCGGTTGTCACCCTTTTTACGGAAGACTGTAAATAGGTTTGTTGCTTCTTGTGTGAGAATTTTCTCCCTAATAGAAAGGTCAAAGTTTGTGTGGGTCTTCAGTAATAAGTTTACATTGTACCATACAAGTAATCATGGCATGTGCAAAGGGAGTTTGGGCGTTCAACCTCCCCGTTTGCTTCACAATCATCATTTTTTAAAAATAAATATAATTTATCAAAATTTTTCATTTATCTGTGGACCACTGCTTAAGCCCTCCCTAAGAAAACTTATCTAAAGAATACTTATCTATAGTTTTTTATTGTATTGGTTGCGCTTACCTTTAATTATTTCAATGTAGATTTTAAATTGTCGTAAAATAGAGTCCTTATTAAAATTACAAGTTATAAAAGCTGACAGTACTCGTGTTTTCCTCGGCTACTCCGAATATCATTTGTTGCGATTGCATTCAAGGGAATATCAACTCTATGTTTTGTGCATTAGGTACATTTTCAAAGGTATGTCTTCAGCAGCGATCATCGAATGCGGAAGATATAAAGTAAAATGACCCTAAAAGTCCTAAAACCTTTGAAAACTATATTACTTCGTCGCTGAAATAATAATAGGACTGGAAATGTTTCTAGAACATGTAATTGGCTACTGTAATGTGATATGAGGTCGTTACGTAACAGGATCTATTACGTAATACGAATACGTAGGTATCTAGTAGGTATTTGCGATGTTCTGTTCATTCTGTTTATCCGTCCTCGTAATATAAAGTGAACTTGTAACCGGGGTAAGTATTCCTCCATGACAGAAGATTATGATTGAAATGACAGTTTTCACATAAGTTTCTATCAAAATTTGGCTTTGTTTAAGTTACATTAGATTTCGAAAAAGATTAGGCTCTCTTTTAGTCGTACGTAGTATAGTGCATTCCTTTTGGCTAACAAGATAGGTTATGTTATTTATCGTTTAGCAAAGAGTTGCTTGTTACATCTAGATCAGAGTTTAACACCCCATGGAAAGTACACGGAATTATAATAAGGAAAAGTCGTAAGGGCCTTCCTTATTTCTGTAATTCTGTCCCGTAGGTGACAATAATTCTAGCGTTAGTAGGTTAGGCATTCGGGGCATTCCTTGTCACTGCTTTCTAACGAGCGTCGTCGGTCAATACGACTGTCATTACATCTATACTTGCTATGAGTAACCGTTTATTTCACACTACCATTATGACGTTCAACTACTGGGCAAACTATAATGACAACTTTATTGTAGCAACTTGACCACGCGCCATTTTGAGATACAGCAAGAGAGATGCAAAGTAATTCTGATAATAACATTATTTTAAAAATCAAAAAAGAAGAATCAAATAGAATAGGCACTATCAGCTTTTTTAATTCATATAGGTATAATATCGACCTAAAATTGATTAAAAATATTTTTTCTTTTTACACAGGTATCGTGTGTCAAAAAGAACAAAATTAAACGCAATTTTTAAAACAGTGTTTTATCATAAATTTACCTATGCTTAAGTTTACATTTTATTTTGCATCAACCATACAATAACGTGCTACGGTTACCACAGGAATGATTATTACAGATTAAAGTTAATCGGAGATATTAATTTGACATATAAAATTAAATCCTTTTTCCCGAGTCTGTCTATTTGCAATGTATTAAAAGTATGTTCAGGAACTCATGACACAGGATATTGATGAACATAGAACAAGTATAAATACAAATCTATTGTTTAATGTAGTCATGGTCGAATTTAGAACTCAGATCAATTCCTCTAGTCATATTACATAAAGTAATATATTGGTTGAGCGTTTACATTTTTAATAGCAGGTGGGGTAAACCTGTCGCAGTCAGACGATTGCATATTAAATAGGTGGCTCATTAGTATTTTTTGTTCCTTTGATTCCAAACAGACAGATGTGACGCGACCACGACACGTAACAAAGTCATTGACACTTTTGGCAAATAGCATCCAAAGTGACATTGATAGTTAAAAATACATTCAATGCTAAACACGACGCGAAACTCTAAGTTTTGTAATATCGCGTCATAAAATATTAATATCCCGAACCTTTGAGATGGTCAACGACCTTAGGTACCTACTGTCTGTACCTAATTATTGTGCATAAGCATCGGTGCTTGAATGATTGCCTTTTAAGACCTAATTTATTGCTAACCAGCAAAAAAAAAGCATTGTTACGACTACGAAAAACGAATATCAATGAATAGGACGTTTTAATTTGAAGCGGTTAACGTAGTATAGGTCTTTACTAAATTGAAGCATTACGTAAGAGCGTAACCCCCCACGCCCCTTTGTCAGTAAAAGTAAGCAATTACCTTTTTTAAATTCAAAATACGCGTGTAAATCAACAACGTTTACTAGTATTTACGTAATACTTTGAACATGCCCCCATCTGATTCATGAACCAAAATAATATTAGTCATGTAGCGTCAATCAGACAAAAATAATCATAGTGAATCGCCCACTATACTACGCGTATGTGAAGACGCAAAAATTTTTTTTATGCCTTAGGCAGGCAAACTTCCAGACCGGTCACCTGATGGCCCAGAATTCTAATTCAAATCATTTATTTCGTTAACTCACTTAACTACAATGTCAAAACTTACAATATAAATAACATTATAAAAAATTAAGAAAAAAATAATTTACATCAATTTTAAAATAAAGTTTCTAAAGTCTCGTTAGACAATACCTATTATATCATCGGCTTTATGAACAGATACATTATACTTAAGCCTAAGTACGCTAGTATCAACCGGGAGGAAAAAAACTCCCGGTACTCTTTTTTATGAAAAAAGGTATTTTTTCCAATCAGGGGCGTCACCAATACGTTAGCGGCCAAACACTTTCGACCGCGTACATGCTTAACGATCTGTCTTTTATTCAAATGGCTATGAAATGTGAAAAGCCGCAGCTAGAAGTGTTTATGTTCGAAGGTTTGTGAAGACAAGTTATGAGAAAATATCAACCTTACTTTCAAGTAGCTAAGTGTTATTTTACTAAATATAAGTCCCCTCCCCCCTTTGTCAGTAAAAGTAACTTAAGCTCTTACTTTT
>LGAG01000188.1:713189-729377 GCA_001278395.1 Lerema accius
AATATATTGATTTATTTACAATACTAATCTGTGACGTTATAATATCACATTAATTTGTGCTACAGAATGATTTATTACATTTATAAATATTTATTTAAATATTCAGCGGCTAGCTTAGATGATTAGAAGTTTAGGATATTAACATTTAATATTAGAAATAAATCGTTGCTAATAGGAATCGTATATCTATAAATGGCTCTTGATTGATTGATTCGTATAAATTTTTTGGTAATAATTGATTCATATCAAAATATTTAACTGCTTAGCTGAGTTACCATCAAATTCAATACATGAGCCAAATATGAGTCCTATTTTTTTATAAATCAACTGCGGGACTATTAAGCATTGCATTAATAAATGTTATTTTAATATAGTTTGATAGTCGTTAAGGAAATTACCTTAAACTTTGCATAGTCAAATAAAAACTTAGTACTTCAAATATGTTTTATATGTTTCTTTTATATCCAAAATTTCGTTTCTTTTGTATCCCAAATTAATTCTTCAATTAGCGAAGTTTGCAGAATCTCAAACTTTCATTAACATTCGTACAAATTAATTGATTGATTCTTCAATTTTTAATACTTTCACTTTTGTATTTCTTCGTCTATTTGAGGAATGATGTAAGTTCTTACGATGTCTAGAACCACACACGTATATACGTATATATTTCAGGAAACGATGAGATTGCTTCGAGAAACAGGTAACTGGGAAATTATGACAGAAATAGTTTTAAATAAAGTAAATTATCTTTCTTCAATCTAGGTATGTATAATACGTGGAGGGTTAAACTTTCGAGTTATTCGAACGTATGTTATGTAATTATGTATGTATGTATGTAATGTATGTCCATATCTTTGGTACGCTCTACAGTCTAAACGGCTGGACGGATTTCGAAGTGTGACATTGTTTTTGGAGTTGTTTCCTTTGTGAGATAAACTTAGGCTTATTTTTTATTAAAGTACACCCAAAGCCTAAAAAAATATGTGCAGTCGGATCTTTCGTTTTTCTTTTAATTATTACGTGTTAGTAGAAAAATGTAATGCATTTAAATACCTACACCGTCACGCTAAATACATCCGACTTCTAAACAAGGATGCAAACGAGAATTTCTACAATATTTCATGGTTCTTTCTGAAAAGATTGATTCTGTTAGTCACGCACACATTTACATTATACGCATACAAATATATCTTCGGTTTTGAATTAATATTTTCCACTATAATCTGTCTGTTTAAAGAAAATTAAATATTTGGATTATAATTGATTGAAATATGGTTATTACTACATAATAATAAATTTTAAAATTGTATCTTTTTAATTTTCGAAGTGACTATACTTTACATTTATTTTCACTTTGTATTGGGCATTTGTTTCACTTAGTATTGTTGATATTGATTTAAGTGCGAATCATGAGGTAGCATTGGGGTTGAAACTGCCAACTTGCCTACATTTCTTCTCAGATTTGAAACAGAATATAGTACGCCTGACATCCTTAATCTATGTTAACTGTTACAGTTTGGTCTACTATTTACATGTATTTTTTATTAAAATCCAATTAATAGTTCGTAAAGTCTCGTTAGATAATACCCATCATATAATCGGCTTTGTTAATTTTTTTTCTACTACGCACTAACGCCATCAATGGACCTCATCGCTACTGTCATCTTGTGAGATTGTAGTCAAGCACTGACTATACATAGTCGAAACTACTACTATAGCTCGCAAGGTGGCACCGGCATCGCACGAGCTACGGAAACGAGTGTTGCTCCACGGCCTTGGCTAGTGCGCCGAAGGTGAAAGTCCCCGACAATTACTGAACCTAGACCCGTCAGCCATCATCCTCTATTCGGACTACATCCAACACTGAGTAACGGTCTTCGTCAGTATACGTACAGACCTATTCGTATTTCGGTGTCCGCGCTTCGGCTGTCTTTCGTTATATGACGATGCGTGACGTGTTCTGTAATTCTAATGCCCTGGTACTCTTAAAGGTCATACACAAAACTACGTCTTAAAAATATTATTAAACAAGTTTGTATATCGATTTTAATTATGATATTTATTTAAGAAAATATGCTTTACAATGTTAAAAAAATATGATCATAGTTCAAACCAATCTTCATTGAAGAATCATGCTAAATTATGGTATATCAGGTCTCTTTTAGCCATACTTATCATCTCGTACCATGTTCTATCGCAACTGTTTTATCTATCCCAGCCATATCTGGCCTACAGCCAGTTAATAGAAATATGGTTAACTATTACTAATGTTTATAGCTGTGTACCTTCTGCGGTTAAGTGTATAACTCAGTTAATAACACATACTAAGTACTTTAATATTTATACCTACTTCTATAAATCGGGGTTTCTCTTAGTAAGGCTTCGTCGAGTTTACTTCGTCGGATAGTATCCGTAAACACGGGAAAATTACTGTTACAGAATTGTTTTTACAGTGTATAAATGTTACATTACACAGTTTTTGTTTACTTGCATGCATACTAATTACATTATCTATGGGGTTATCTACAAGAAAAGGGCATCGGCTAATTACTTGCATTTCAACGTAACGGTAACAAGTTAAAACAATTTACGCTTGATATTAGGAAAAGGAGGGAGTTATCGAGGAAATATAATCTCCCTTGCTGTTACCAGGCACATTATCATTATGTAGAAAGCTGAGCGATCTTCAAGAGCAGCTACTGAACTATTTATATTCGGGTTTAAATTCTACGATTTTATATAAAGAAAATTAATAAGCAGAGACTAAACTCAATGAAGAATAATATACGTCTCACATTATTTTGTAATGTGCACCTAATAATATGTTATGATGTAAAAGACAGACGAACTTAGACACTGAAAATTTGATTAGCCATTTAAGATGAATTTTATTCTAAAAAAGACAAGAAATTAAATGCATAGTACAAATTCAAACTCACTTTAGATAACAAACACATCACAAAAGCATCAAAAGATCGATAAAACATAGATTTTTAACAAAACAGTACTCAAGTACTGTACAATATAATATCGTAATTGTTATCGTAATAGTAATATCCAACAAATTTACAAGGTAAATGGGCCTAGAAGCGTGCGTCTGAGTACTTGTGTACAAAAAGGTAATTGCAATAATAGCTGTAATCTGTAAAGCTATAGCCACTGCGCCTTCATGCGT
Organism: Lerema accius; assembly: GCA_001278395.1. NCBI lineage: Eukaryota > Metazoa > Arthropoda > Insecta > Lepidoptera > Hesperiidae > Lerema > Lerema accius. The sequence continues at coordinate 716,365 of LGAG01000188.1, forward strand.
GATTGAATGGCGGTTCGAGGGTCGATTGGTACTTGCTGGTTTGATCTTGTTTTAATTAAAAATAATAATAGAATATTAGCTACACGTGCCATTTTGTGTTTTATTTTTAAAACTAAAAGATTCATTTTCAAAGCAGCTTATGTGAATATTTACGCATATTATTATGTGATATTGAAGTGACCAACGTAAAGTTTCTGAAAAACTGTGTATAACATGAAAATGTGTGATTTCCGTTACAAGGTTTATGCAAAATTGCGTGCTAAATAGGACAAGTTAAAAAAGAAAAAAAGGACTGCACACTTGTATACCTCTATAGCTTCACACATGAGAGATATTTTCATGATAGGATAGGAGAAGGTTCTCCTATCGGTTAAAGAACACTTACAGTTGGAGGACTTGTTTATTCCTTAATTGAGAGAATGATCACAGGAATTTTGTTCTAAAATGGTATTTAATTATTTTTTTTGCGTGTCATTCGATTTTTGTTCTGCTTTTGAAAATAAAGATTTTAAAAGCAAAAGATACCTCCTAGTTTTTTTTTTATTTTATTTTTTGTCTTATCCCTTTAATACTTTTTTATTTTGTACCTAAATCTTTTTGTTTTAAATCAAGTTTTCCAAATCAATATTTTTTTTCTTTACCTTATGTAAGTGATTGCAAAATATTTTTTTGTATCTTGATTATGCATCAGCTGCTTTAACACAGGTGTTATGAAGTTATATTTTTGTTTTAACAAATGTTCAAATTACTCGAAAAAAAAAACAAAAACAAGTTTATGAAGCTGGTGATACGTTTTTCTCGTTATTATCAAGTGATATTTCGAACAAAGTGTGGTTCGTTTGATCGGTGATGTGGAATTCTGACGTCATCGCGGTCAAAATTTTCATACTACATCTCTAATTAATCGGACATACTGTTACCCGTGGAAACTTACTGACTGGAAATGTAAGTTGTTTTTAAGAATTGAAATTGCGGCGTTGTTTTTACCACAAAGAGTTTTCGGAGAATAAAATGTTTCATTACACTGAATGTTATTGAAAAATAATATTACACTGAAACTAAATAAGTTTGATAACGTAAACTTATTTGAGTGAGGAATGATAAATTAAGTAGGTATTAAAATTAAGGTTGAAAAAAAAAGATTAATCTGTACTATTACTAAATTACTCTACGTACTTTCACGTTATTATTTTTACATTTTAACCCACTACAAAGGCAATTTCCAGCAATTTAAGTTCACTCTGACCCATTTAATTCGCATAGTACCTACCTAACTAAATGTAATATAATTCAAAGGTACTGTAACATTACCGCTACTCCAATGATATAAAAATCTCATTCAGCTATTCGCAATTTCTGCACATACTATTAACAGGTGACGATTTAATGATTATAATCATTATTAATATATTTTTAGCATGTAGAACACGTCTCGCTAACAAGCAATTTATGAATTCTTCGTCGTTAAGCTAACCGCGCGTTGAATTTAGTTTCAACTCTCACTTTTATTATTATTTCTATACGATGTTACGTTCGTACCGTTATTTATTCAGACGTACTGTGGCACGCAAACCGACAGTATACACTATACAGACTATACACTACACTTATACAGTATACATAACGATTGGCTACTGATAAGCTAGCGTGTTTAATATTCACTTAGTTTAGTGCTAGAACAACATCTCCATCCATCTTTCGTCCGAGTTTTGACTACACTTTAGTATCATACATTGTTTTGTAATAATTACGACGTTAATATGTTATAAGATGTGAGTTAGTGAGATATGATCTTCACTTTCAAATCCTAGTTTTTATTCTCATTAGTCCCTGATAATTAGATGTAACACAATTAGAGATAACTAATTTAGACCTTTGATATACATATCAGTTGTTTCCCAAACTCGAACGCAGGTAAAATAAGATGGAGACCGCAGTTAGAAGCAGAACTGATCGGAGAAAGGTCATCACAATACATGGCACCCTATAAATATAAATTATCAAAAAGGCACACGGATTACAGTCAGGATAATGAGGTATCCTTTGCAAGAAGGGTCGCATACAGAGCGCACCCCGCGCGCCCTCTACGATCACCAGAAGTTCGTATTCGGAACGCCACGCAGTTTGGCGCGCGAAGCCGACTGCTATACATGTCTCTTACGTTATTTTACGTTCATTTGTGAATCGCTTCAGCGCTGTTTGGACAAGTGTTAAGTTGATCGTTTCGTGTGATACAGCTCTTTGACATTATGTTTAAATTAAGCGTTCGATTTTTAAATAGCTAAGTGCGATACTGGTTTTTTTTTTATCTATGGACATAGTGCTCGTGTTTTTGGACTGACTTTTATTATACAGGTAATTTTTTAATTAATATTTTGTATTTTTTATTTTATTTTTTTATATTTGTTTTGAGCCTCATTTTTATGTTTAATTTAAATATAGAACGCTCGTAATAGTAATTTCATAATTAATTGTACGTTTATAAAATTTTAAACAAAGATTCTTTATCAATCTCATAACACATTACTTCAGTACTTTGTGAGCGTCTTGAGCCATAAACATGACTTATTAATGCGTAACTGATATCAATAACTGCCAGTTACAAATTAAAGTTCAAGTGAATACAAACAACTGGAGAAATTATTCATATCAAGTGAAAAAAAAATTATAAACGGAGTTCAGGTAGAAAAAGAAACAATATGTCCAAATTAGTCACCGATTGAAGAAATTTTTTTTTTCATTGTAGAGTTCACTAGATTTGTCAATTTCTACCTGGCCAACGATCATTTTTTTGTAAGACAATATAGTTGTCTCTTTCTCTCAACATGTTACTAAGGGAGAAAGAATGTTTAGTACGTTCCTATTCTGAGAACGTTGGAATAGGGGCATAATGCGCCAATGATTATATTAGTTTTTTTATTTTGATTTTACGAATTTATATTTTTGATGAATATCTATAGATAACATGATTGTTCGAAAGTTGATTTACTAATTAGATTATCATATCATACGGATGTCTTGAAGCTTAAGAGTGAATAGCCTTCTTTTAATTTAATGCACTCATCGTTTAGACTTGGTTAACAGTTACCATTAGTAACATTAGGTGCCATTGTTGTCAAGCAATATCCGACCTTTTTATGTAGAAAAGAAAGGTGTATTGATCCTATTGAATTATTATGATATATAAACTTATTTAACGATAATCTAAACTCACAGCAAGTTTACACTAACAAATTAATTAAGTAGTTCTTAATTTTATTTGAATTGTTAAAAAATCGGTAGGTACTTTACTAAACACTTGTAACATTTATGGTGAATAATATAACATTATTATAAAGACTAAAGCAACCAATGGGCAATAGGTACCGGATATTATAAAAATATCGTAAATATAACTTCCTAACACATCTTTGGTACGATCGCACTATAGTTAGGTATTAAGTGCTTTGAGAGATAAGCGTTGACTGGTTTTAGCGAAATACTGGTAATTACAGATAAAAAATATAAATTCAATGGTTATTCTGTACAAGTGTGATTGATATTGTTTTTTTTTAATTTCCGTCTATAACTGGCACGTTAACTTGTAGTTATGATCGTCATTTGTTAAGTCAAGTGGACTATGTCAGTGTTATAAGTTCCGACTGTTGGATAATAATAATCTGCATCAGAGTAGATTACGTATTATGATTGCAATTGTTTGTCTGTGCGCTTTATAATCTGTTTTTTTTTTAACTGCAATTTATGTTGTCGAATAGAACTGTAAATGTTAATCATATTGGACATTAATAAGTAATATAGGTAACAATTTGTTTCGCGTACAAGGAAATTGCTTTTCCGTCCTCAGACAATTTTCCCTTCGACGCAAGCAGGATCACAATCATTCTCAGGTTGGTACCTATAGTTAGAAAGGGAACACGATAAAATGTACCTATATATTTCTCGCTCAAATATATTTTATATAACAGTTTGCTCGTGGGAAATGTGCCAACAGCATCACTAGAAAAGTATAACGGATTAAGAGTTGAAGTAGTTCTTGCGTCACTTACTCGAAAATTAAGGAAATTTAATGTTTAATTACTTACGACGTTGTTCTTGTGTTAGTGGATTTAATGCATGTAGGATTTTTTGCTCTAAATAAAGAACTAGAAAAAGTATTCTGCGCTGCATTGCTTTTGTCCTTATGATCTTTATTTGCTGTCTCGTCCGTAGACCAAAGAAAAAACAGCCCAATGGGCGGTTTTCGTGGTTTCACAGCGCGCTTATAATATCTCGGCTTCCTTTTGACGTTAGGTAGGAAAATTATGTTTTTCCATTTTATACCTATATTCATTTATACAATTCGTACGATATAGCAAACATGTGTTGATTATTAGATTAATATGTTATCGCTTACAATAAATCACGGATAAGAAATAACACGTGCGAACATTTTTACTTATACATAATTTATAATTATACAATGTCAACACGTAAAATTGTCGCAGTGACACGTAATCACAGATTGCGACAATTTGTCGCGTCGGTGTCGCACGGATGTCTGGTATGATTAAGCCGAATGATTAACAAAAGCATAATTGAGCATAACGTATATCTATAACGCTATCATCTGCCCCGCCCTATCTCCCACTATAGCAGACGAACAAAGAGATTTGGGCCTAACTTTCGCCAACAAGCTTTAATCATGTAGATACATGAATAATAAAATGTCAATAACGTTTAAACTTTGTACCGTAAAAATTAACTACAACGCTTTAAGGCTTATAAAGAATTAACTATCAATTTATCCATGCAGTTAACAATTCTAATTAAATTCTTTTTTTACGCTTTTTTTAAAAGGAAATAGAAATTGAACGGTTTTTGCTATGTTCATATAATCTTCATCTTGCTTTGCAATATCCGCAACGTACTTATTGTCTTTGATAAACACCTAAAAATTTATAAAATAGGGGCATTGTTTTTACTAACACCGCTTCATTTACACTTCCTTCTGTTAGAACTTTAAAGGCATTAAAAAAGGAAAATTCTTTGTGATAGAACAAAAACGCAGACATTACATTATTATTATGATGCAAACAAAACACATACCACGTTATGACGCATCGTGCACCAGTCACCAATGAGACGGGCCTAGTTTTTATTTCTTCATATTAGTTGGTGGTTAGTTATCGTTCAAATGAATGAAGGACTTGACTTATTTAGGTCAGGTACACTACGTATTTGTATCAATCTAAATAATGCTTTATTTTACTATAATTATAATATTATATAGGTGTAAAAAGACAACGTACGTGTATGTCACTAAACTCCTTCTAAACGGCTGGACCGATTATAATAAAAATTTTGTGAGGTATATTAGAGGGATCGAGTATGGTTTCGAGTTACAATTGGGCCCAGTAGGTGGTGGGGCTGATGCCGAGATATTTCAAAGGACCAGCCAAACCATTAGAGTTATTGAAACGTCTGCCATAGCAAAATTTATCCGATATAATAAGCGGAATTACTAAACATACGTACTTATGTAGTGAATAAAATGTATTAATAATTGTAGTTCGGATCCAAGTAATTAAAATGTACAGTATTTACTTGATGATACTTGATTGCAGTATAACGTAATATTAAACCTGACGTATAATATAATTTTCAGCAGTACGCTTAAAGCAACTGAAGTGTTAAAAACTAGCAATATTTATTTACGACAATATTATGAAAATATCAAACGCGAATGTTGTATTACCAAAATACAATTTAAAATTTAATAGGTATCGAATAATAGAGTCTAGGCTCGATTTTTCCGCAATAAATTAAGTAATATACACAGTCAATAACTCTTGAACGCGTCGACTGCGTCGCTATTACCCTTGATTTATTCGCATTGAGCGTCGTCCATTGTCTGTTGTGGTCTATCAACATTATACTTTCCCAGTATATAGCCGCAAGGTATTACGCGTATTATATGGAAATTTCGATTAGTCCTCTTGATAAATTACATGCTATTAGGCTTTTATAGCTCAAAGGACAGTTATGTATTAACGGTAACGCGCTCCTGCAGTGTAATATTAATACTGAAGCTTGAATTTGTAAGCTGTAAGCTGTAAGCTTTGTATTGTAATGCTTATTATTTGTATTTTAATGCTTATTAATGAAATTATAACTAAATTACTTCTACTTCACATTATAACGACAAGTTATTACGTCACTTTTCCATAACATTTTTAATCTGTGGTTTCTTACAATCATCATTGTAAAGTTGACACTCTTGACAGTTGTCAAGCAAGTGACATGACATTTCGTGACAATTTCATAAGCGTTTTGGAGCGAAATTTGAATTGGGAATTTAAGAACGTGAAGCCTGTATTGGAAATGTATTTAAATTTGAAAAAAGAATATCGTCCTCAAAACGACAACATAATGAAAACCTCAAAGCGTTTATACCTCGTGAAAATTGGATACAAAAACATATCGTATACCGTTAAAATGCTATAAAGCTAACAGTTCGGTTCACATCACTGGACTGTGGCTAATTCTGAACCACTCTGCGCCATAACGCGGTTTTTCTTTAGAAATTCATAAAGTTCTTGTAAAGCTATTGTTTCCGAACGATTGGGTTCTAAAACAACATCGATTTAGAACGAGAATTTACGTGAAATCTTGTGTGAAATATTTACCTTAATACTTCAAGACACTACTTAATTTAAATATTTTATTATTTTTGACTGGATTCATTTATTTAAATCAAATCAAAATCATTCAAATTATATTGTTTTACAGGTGAGTTGATATAAGTTTAAGTTCATAAAATTTACTGCATATATCTTGCCAATATAATAACTGTAGATTGTTTATAACATACAGATTTCTAGAAATATAATTATTTAGATGAATAACTATGTCTATATGTATAAAGGGCAAATCGTATGTAAAGTTACGCAAAACGCTGAAGATACCTTCCACTATCGTCTTAGGTCTATTTACGGGTCAGGAGAAGCAATTTTCAACTTTGGCCTTTAATAGGAGCGGCTATCCAAGTTCATATTCATCAAAAGAGCCTATATCCAATACCTACTCGTACACCTAAAAGTAATACTTCTTCTCTTGTTTACATGAAAGCAATTCAAGACTAATTAAAACTGATATTTTTCTTTCGGCAAAATTATTAGTCAAAGAACCAAATTAATATGAACATTACAAAAAAAAAAGAAATTGAGAACCAAATCTGCTTGTTTAATAAACTTTTATAATACTAAATGCAGTACACTAAATATAACTAAATTTGATGCATATTTAAAAAAAATTATTGCGCCTTCCGTGGATATTTGTGCCAGAGCCTTATGTAGGCCAAAGACTTACATACGTCTCTGGAGCTGCAATTTGCCGAACACGTCCTAAAACATTAGATATCCAATATCCGTACGTACAAATACATACGTCTATGCAGACATTATTTTGTTTTTAAGACCCTTCGTAAATTCTGAATTAGTCGAGAAATAGAAGCCCTATTGAATTTAAATAATTGGATTTGAAAACCGCCTGCTCCGAACTTAGGGATCCTAGTAGGACCCGAAAATTATCATAATTCACCACAATTGGCCACTCCTGGAGTCAAGTTTCCTGCATGAAGTGATCCCATTCTTTTAGCCCGTAATGCTTGCTTACTGTGAATTGGTAGAAAGATTCACGGTGCCTTTGGGAATAGTGGAGAACTCTCAATAACAAATGTAGGTACCTTCCTACAGTTAATTTTTTTAACGTCTTATTTGGCACGCAGTTTTACGAAAATCTTGTAACGGAAATCACATAAATATTCTCTTCAACATGACATTATGCTTTGATATTCACAAAAACTGTTTTAAAATCAATGTTTTTAAATATAAACCATATATAAGGACTATACATTCCTGCACTAAGATTTCTCTAATCCATTATCATACATTGAAAATTATGAAATTGTATCTGTAATCTATAGATACAGATAGATAAAGACAGGGATTTCAGATAGGACCAGATAACAAATAATGTCAATCTGTCTGTAATTCGTAGCAGACATGCAAGTACAGTTTTTCTTATAGATTACCTTTAATGGGATAAAATATTAAGGGAAGCAAAGACCTCGATGCTTTATTTATAACTATAATTAGCAAAGTTTTCGTTTTAATATCGTAACATAAATAACATTACACTGAGCCCGGAGCATGTTACTTGTATGTCAAAAACTGTGGCACTGACTACGAAATGTGGCACATTTTTTTGTTTGTACTGCTTTTGTATCTGTGGGCACAGACTACATTTGCTTGCTGACAGCTGTGGCGTGACGCCATGACAGTTTCGTTTTCCCGCCAAAAAATTGTTCAGGAAATTCGTTTTCGATTATGTCGGGGAAATGTAATTTTGTAGTGACTAATAAGTATTGTATTTATTCGGGAATAAGTTACCTGGCCTTTTGTAGATTTATTGCAGATTTAGCTAAGCTTGCTTAAGGTATTTGCGGGTTTCTGTCGTATCGACCATAGACAAGTGTCACTGAGTCGTTGTACAGGGTACCTCCAAAGTACCGGCTTCACGCCTACATTCTACCATCAATCATTAGCCGAGGCCTACTCAAAGACCTCCTAAGTACCATCAATATACTAGGTTAAGGCTGTTGAAACTCCCAAAGAAAGAATTTTGGCTGAGCTTAATGATAGAACTCGTTAAAATGCTTCGAAACTGAAAGTAAGCCAGCGAATGATTTAATTTTAGTAATCCGATATTAAAGTCGCCTATTGAAGGTATCTCAATTACTTCCTCGGTAAGCTAAGCTTTTTTAATAATTAATACGTAGGGTGATATCTAATGATCTAAAGTTATTAACAAAAAAACACTGACGTACAAACGTGATTACGTAATATTGGGTCTATACTTGTTCATGGGAGGCCAACATTGGCGGTCATTGGAACAAACATTTGGTCCAACCTTAAACTGCGTTACTTTTAGCTGCAATAAATGGACCTATCATACATAGTGCTATATTTGCATGGATAAAGGGTGTTTTAGGGATTATGATAAAAGACAGTGCTGTATAAGAAAATAAAAAGGAATTAATTGATGAAAGTAGAAATCGTTTGTCCAGTTTCATAGAATCAAAGGATTTATCTGATAAATCGTACATCGTATTTATTAATACGTGTAGGATTTAATTTTAGATTTCTTCTTATGAACAATGTAGGCAATGTATACGAGTTAGAGATAAGGCATAGTTAAAGTTTACATGGAGAAGAAGTGATATAGGTAAACTAAATTTTATGAACATGTGTTACTGTTAATTTAGAAAATAAAAACGCTACCTTCAGTACCATGCGTTCTCAGGAAAAAATTATGTTGACATTTACGACTATCAGTTATAATATCGAACAAGTTTTTAATGTATTCGACATAATGAGTATGGTCCAATTTCAATGACAGACTGGGTCTAGACAACTAGATTTTAGTAAAATCAAAGGTGAAAATGGACAAATCGGTCGGCAGGGCATTGTACCTATAGAATTACAGTTAAAAATTACATACAGACTTACAGACTGATCGATTATGACAACAGTTCAATAATCTTTGAGATGAATCAAGATTTATTAAATAGGCATATTTTGAGAGATTTTAGGTAATTGGATTTGATAAATTCTTTGAACAGTCTAGAGAATTTCAAATTCACTTTACTAGAAAAGTATAACGTTTAGGTATTTAGTTGAGAGAGAGAGAAATTGAATAATTTCATTATGAAGAAAATTAAATCACTCTGTAGTTTTTGTTAACGTTCTGTGTGATTAATATTTGTGTTAAATATACTATTGAAATATCTATTGCAGAAGAGCAAATACTTAGCAAATTTTTGCAATCGGAAAGTGTGGTTAAAAGTAACTTTCGCACTTCTTCGTGTAAACGTTAACTATGCCAAATGCATTATTCTTAAAAAGTCTTTAAAGTTGAACCCCTCATCTGATAGATTGCTAAACAAAATACTTATCAAAATATTGATTCATGTCAATCTTAAACCGTTTAAACTAAATAAAACAATAGTATATTTTAATCTATTTAACTAAGAAACCCTAATGAGGATCCGTTACTCATAAGCAAGTCTGCCTTGTCGTTTCGTAATTTGAAACCTTCAATTCTCTTTCTCGCTTATCTCATATTCGCTGTCTCTTTCCCACACAAGCTTTGTCTTGTAAATGTGATCTATATAATCTGTTCCGTTGTTTTACTCTGTTTTACCGTTATTAATTATGCTGTTGAATACCGTTTTTACCCAACTACTTCAGAAAGAGGGTATAGTTTTTCGAGCGTATGTATGTATGTCTATACCTTTGGCCATAATATAGAGAGATTGAGACTCTATATTGTGATTGGCATGCTCTAGCTAGAGCCTAATTGGCTTAACAGATTTCAATATTATGGATTGTCATTGGATTCGTCTCTCATTGTGAGAATGACAGACTATTTTTTTTAATACCCTCCCAAATAATAGCAATCGCGTTTTTTGTTTTTCTATAATTACTAGCTCGTACGTGTGATTAAAATTAAAATCTTTATTAAAAAGATACATCATATTGAGGAGAAATGATCGAAATTAAAAACGCATGATGGTAGATACGACCCTATTAGTCTGAGCAGGGCGAGAGGCAATATGATACGCCGTAAATCAATTTTCGGTGTTCTGTTTGATCAAACCAATAACACCATCTTTTACGTTTACATGTTCACGTTTTTGTATTTGTTACATAACTTGCCATACAGTTTAAACTTGCAACAAGTACCTAGTTATGAGGTCGTTGAAGTATTATGTAATGAAATTTTGGGGGGGTTGTACAATGATATGATGTGTTATATAGACCAAGGGAGGATCGAACGATGCGTTATGTAACACTGTTTTTTTAAATAGGGAATATAATTCTCCTAAGTCGGCGAAATGGCAACTTTTTTTTTGGTAAAAATGGTCATTTGGGTGATCTGTTACGTAATGTTTAAGAAGGGAGAGGGAGGATAAAGAATCCTTAAAATTGCATTATGTAATACCTGAAGGCTCCCTATAATACTTTAAGTTTATTTTTGTTTCAAGTTTACTAGAATAATTATAAAATATGCACAGTAAATAGTACCTAATCGTACATATTGTCAAAACAATTTTAATGAGCTATTTGTCATATCAGTTATTTTGTTGTCTTATTGTCTACCTGACTAAAGAGTATAATATACTCCTCTTTATATAATACTCTTTAGTCAGGTAGATTATTATGATTTTTTTGGACCGGTTTATTTGTATAAATGTTCATCTGTTGTCTTAAAAGTACATAACGAATATTTTTTTTGTTGTTGTTGTAAGCGACGCCACAATAAGTTAATGTAGTGCTCCTAAAATATTATGGAATTAAAAATATACCTAATGACGTCATATTGTGTATCAAATTAGAGGAGTTAGGGCATTACAATATGAGTTTTTAGTAGTCCTGGTCTAAAGTTTTTTTTTTCATGTATTGTTCGTTATTCAATCCCATCCGTAAATAATATTGTTTTCTAGAATATTCTGTGATGAAAAGTTTAAGCCAATAAGGTCACAGTTTTTTTATATATCAACATTTATGCCTGCTAAGTGATTGTTCTCGGGTTGTGAATGCTTTTGATGTTTTTTTTTTATAAAATACAGGCAAATAAGCATACCGCCCACTTGACGTCAACTATCCATGCCACCTGAAAGTTCAGTGCGTAGGACTGAATATGTGGGCCTTATTACATAACCTCTTTTGTTAAGTCGTTTAAAAAAGTAACATAGAATAAATATACCTTGTCTATGTTTCTTTTATAGTCGAAGAGAGAGCCTCCTCTCTTTAACTTTCTTGGTTCACAACGCATCGGTAACTTAAAAGTTGTTGATGTCCTAACAACTATGACCACTTACTATATCATATACAATTAGTTTTTTAAACTTCTTATTTTCAAAATAAAGACAGTCATTTTCAAAGCAGTTTTTGAGAATAAGCATGAGTGATATTAAAGTGATGAAATTACTTATTACTGGAAAACTGTGTATAACAAGAAAATGTGTGATTTCCGTTACAAGGTTTGCGTAAAACTGTGTGCTAAATATGGCGATTAAAAAAAAAACTAGGTCGTCTGCCTATTAGTCAGCTGTTTCCTTAAAAAAACTGTTTTACTTTTTTTTATAAGCTACACGTTGCCAGTACCAATGCGACTTTACAAACTTTGTGTGTGACGATCTAATAAACTTCTACCTGAACTTTCTTTTCTCTGTCCCACACTGTGTGTGTGTGTCCATCTTGACGATACGACACGGACGTAGTTTTTGTCAACCTTTTGACGCGAGAATAAATTATAGACGTATTTAACGACGTCAAAAAGGACGTCTATTTGCTAGTAAGTATATTTTTTGCTATACGATTTTAAGCTTTTTTGCGTTTTTATGCTAACGTCTTTAAAATTATACAACGTGAAAATTTGTTTATTTTAGGCAAAATTATTTAGATCAGATATAACTAGGTTTATGTTTAAAAAACTATTCACGAAATTATACTGTACTAACAAGAGTTGTTATGGTTGCAATTTTGTAAGTAATTAAACTTTTAAACAACCAAAACTATTCATGACATTAATACGTCATACTACATAATATTGCCGCATGCATACGTATGCAACAGTCATTTATTTTTTAATTAAAAACCTTATCTGACGCCAACAGAAGATGCAATTAGGTTTAAAACATATTTTAAAGAGTAAATTTAAAAGCAAGGACTGTCGAAGGCTATAGTAGCTCCGTTTTAAAACAAAAACACGTCTCTTGTAAACGTCTTTTCGATAATCAGATTTAGACGGTACGTGGTTCACTTTGTCTGATAGATTTTTGTTGTATGTTTCTGTATGTTGGTTACTATCCAATGATATAATATACTAGACGATGCCCGCGGCTCCGCCCGTGGAAAAGTCGATAAACAAATTATTGATTTTATCCCAAGGGAACCTATAATCAGGAT
>LGAG01000188.1:748161-758241 GCA_001278395.1 Lerema accius
AAGCAAAGCTGCGGGCAACAGCTCGTATTAAATAATTTATTATGATAACGACAAATCCAAAATTCTAATGCTAAACTAAATATGATACTATCTAAATAACATAAAAAGGCTAAAATCCTACAAATCCTACTTCCTACTAATATTATAAATGTGAAAGTTTGTAAAGATGTTTGTAAGTCCTTCACGCTCTAAACGTTGAACGGATTAAGTTGAAACTTGGCACACAGATAGTTTGCACCCAGGAATAGGACATAGGATAGATTGTGTCCCAATTATAGGTTCCCTTGGAATAAATCTAATATTTTTTTACCGACTTTTCCGCGGGCAAGGCCGCGGGCATCATCTAGTTATACATATAATATAATTATTTCATATTCCATTGGTCATAAACAGCAAAAGTTGGCTGTAGCGTTCATAATCGCAGTTACTGTTGTTTTACAAAAATATTTGTCCTTATAAAATCTGTTTGTAAAATAAATATAAATCCACCCGTGTGTATTTACTCATCCTGTCGTGTGGATGATTATGAACAAAAGGATAAAGGATGATTCGTAATTCGTGCGAAATCTCCTTATCGTGGGTTTATCCAGACCAAACTGTATTTGTGTAAGATAATATTATGTCCATCATTTCATAATCTTGACGTCCAGTTTACATTACAAACTAGCACAGGGTACATGTTTTGTAATATATTTCTACCTTGTTTCTATTCGAGCATAATTCTATCTATGTTTATATGTTTGTATGTATGTTTGTATGTCGAACAGCCTCCTATTACCTTCCTTAGTAACGCCTATATCATCTACTCCTCCTTAACACATAAGCGTGTAATATTTGTTACATATTATTAGACAAATAGGTACTATGATTATGGTATTAATAGAGATTAAGGTAAATCTGCTGGAGCATACCTGGAAATATAGCTATATTGCGGTATTCGGTTCCAAGTAAGCAAGCTTTGTGTATTCGTTCTGTTACTCTATTTGGCAACGGTTGGCGCAGAGCACCTATACCGTAATACAGTATTTACACGTGAATATATATCGTACAGAATCCGAGCAACAGATACCTGAATTGTTTGCACTATCACTCTCATAACGCGTCATTGGACGCCTATACTATGGAGTATATATTATACTCGTAGCTTGTTTAATACCATAAAATACTCGGAATTTCAAAGGGAATCGGAATTTCGTTTCTGAGATATTATAATAATGAGTAATATATTTTTTTGTGTTCATTATACTTTTCTGTAGGTTTATCTACTTATGTAATTTTCAAAATATTTATTATTATTACTATATATACTATACTATATTTATTATTACTATATTATTATAACTATTCTTAAAATATTTAAGCCAGACAAGTAGCTAGCCAGACAATTAGACTAGACTTGAAAACCAATAGGTGTCATTACTCAATTCATTATTAGCACAATGTTTAAGTTAAGTAAGTTAATTATATTCCTAAATTTTTTGTTTGAATATTTTTTTGTATTAAATAATAATTCTTTGTTGTGTTTTTTACGTTTATTTTTTTCTCTGTATGCTGCAGAGATGACAATTCTTTTTCTTTCTTTTTTCTTTGGCGTGGGTGAGTTCGGACTCTGTCCGTATATACTCGTGTGATATTTGCATTATGTATAAATCGAGTGTCTTCCATTTGATTTCTCTCATGTTCAACAGTGTATTTATTATTCGAGTTTTGTGCATTTATAATTTTCTACTAAAAATCGAATTTACAAAAAACATTGGTTTTCTTAGACATTTGTTAAACCATAATATTTTTCGAAAGTATTTAAGTAAGTTAATTTCTTTCGCATGCTCTACAGCTTAAACAGGATGACAGATTTCAACATGGAGTATAAATTAATATATTTTTTGAAATATCTTAAAATTTTGCGCTATCGAGTTTCTTGTATTTTTCTATAAAGTTTTCCAGTTTGAATAACTTAGATTAACTTTTAATTATGTCGTTAAATACTATTCTTTCTTTCTTAATATAAATATCGGTGTTTCCACATTAAGTGACACGGTACCGTATAGTTCAGTGTAGTCCCACTTTCACTGGCGCAGCAGTTAGCTACCGTACGAGACACGTTCAGAACATTGTGTATAACAGCTTTATAGCACTCGTGTATTCAGATATTTACTGATATACTCTAGTCTATAATATGACACAAACTGGGGACTTACTCGTAATGCTATTAATATACTTTACCAATCTACTTCAGACCAAAATAATAGACTCAGTGTTCAGAACAAAAATGTGAGGTAATTTTTTTTTTACAATCTGACGTAAGTATTCATATGTCACCGAGAACGGTCTGCCGAGCAATGGGGAAACATTATCATTTGTTATTAACGTTATGTTTTTAGCTACTACGTTTTTTTGTTCCGAAGACTGCGTCTAAAATGTTTTCGAAATTCTATTACATTAAATAAAGACGTAACCCATTCATCCTTACATCTCTCATAAACACTGAAACAAAATTAGAGTTTACAAAAGGCATGTAATAAGCTACGTAATTTCAGCCACCATCCTTTTTAATAAAGTATTTATGTATTATTACTTCTACAACATGATATTTTCGCCCTTAAATACCAACAACGTACACTAAAACAGAGAGATATTACTTACAAACTGAACATCAGTTGATCGCAAACAAGTGATTTCGACCGCGACTATACCCCGCCGACATTCTTACCGTCTTCAGCCATAGGGTAAGCTAGCCCCTTGCAATGCATTGTGTTTATCACGAGGGTAACTTTTATTATCCCCCATTATAACAAGACCCCCGACACGCTATTCAACACTCTCAATCACATCTTAAAACTATGACCTACCAAGGGTGGGACAGATCAAGTTAAACTGGCCTCCAATAAGTATTGAACGATATGTGAATTAATGGCTTGCGAAGTAAATTGATTTTACAAGTCGCATAACACATTTTAGTTATTGGTTGCTGCCAATTAAGATTATAGCTTCTAGCACTTCGGTTTATTACTCTCAGTGTGGTGTAGGAGAATGAAAAAACTTATTTTGCCGTGTAAAATTATTGTAATACAAAATGTAAAGAAACCATGGTTAGTAAGTTATACTTCTTACTATTACTTTTACTAGTCAAATATTTAAGAAATATTTGAACTTGCAGTACCTACTAGGGCAAGATATCAACGAAGCACTATTTGCCAGGGTTCCTGTATGGTTTCTTTAATGAAATTAAAAACGTCTAAACAAATTACTAAAACCAAAGTGTACAACAATTAACCTCTTTTAAAATACTTTTCTCTATTTAGCATTGACTAGAAAATAACTCTTATATCCACTCACACATATTACGTTTAATTTCCATAATATAACTATGAAAAACGTGCACTACCTATAGACAAAAGTTCGTTAAAATGAACCCAGTTTTGTTTGTTGATTTGTCAAAGTTGTCACACGATCGTCAAAACCAGACGAAAATTCCCAAACGCGAATTTGTAAATACAAGTGTCATTTAAGTTTGCACTGAAAATGAATTTGAATGTCGCCGAGCGAGTAAAGTATGTGGTACCGTTCTATACACATTGGAAAGCGAATAAGCGAGTGTTTTAATATCTTTTTCTTATAGTGCCTCTCCAACTAGTGAAGGTTGGCTATCATCTTTTTACAGTCTTCTTTAGCTCTGCGGAATAGCTCGGTCCATTCTCGGATGTTTCATAGCCACGATTTCTTTCTCCTGCCAACCTTCCTTCTGCCTTTAACATCTAATTTGCGTCTTATTGGTTCCCCGAATAAAATATCATCGTTTCTAAAGTTTACAATTATTCATTTATCATTTTGCTTGGTAAATATTCAATAATCGAGTGGACAAGATAAGTGATCGAAATGTGGCTATCGAAACAAAACAAAGTATAAAAAGGTATTCAACTCAATTATTACCATGTCACAAATTCTATAGTACTTTTTTAAAGTAAAGTAAAAACTATTAACTTAAATATAAACAAGTTTTCATATAAACTTTTTTATTTTCTCGTATTCTAAAGATAGCTTATCGCCACTCGCCAATTGTCAGACAAGTCCTAAATGAATCTCATGCAGTTTTTACTAATGAGTTTCGTCGTAACCATTCCGGTGAATATGAGAATATGCCTCATTTTTTTTATAAATGGATTAGTATAACATTGCAGCGAGTGTCCTATGGGGTACAGATTATGGGACGTTTATTTTAAAATGCTGTAGAATGATAAGTACTTACTATGCATAATCGTACCTATAATTTCTTTCCTTTGAAGAACGTCTGTTCCCACCTTGGAATGCCTATGGATTGTTATAAGTATAAGAATAGACAAGAGCCTATAATCTATGGTTATAAATGTAGCAAGAAGAGAGGATGTTAGGCGTTTTGGATTCTCTACCGTTCCTTACGTCTCAGGTGACAGCTGCGGGCGATGCCAAGCGAAGAATGACAATCTGCCCGGGATTTCCCAGATTTGTGCTAGTTTAGATTGGCCATGCGAGTTTTCAATAAAGCTCCGGGGAAATCCCGTACATTTTTTGTGCTACTCAAAGATAAGCAACAAATTATACCAAATCTGAGTTAAAACAGTATCTCCGAGCTAGACCTACGAGTAAAACAGAAAGATGGTGATGGCGTAACTATAAAGGTTACGAATAGGATACCTTCTACGAAACCCTAAAAAAAATCTGTTTTCATTGTACAATTTTGCCTATAAACGTCCAGGGGAAATACTGCTCAAATTCCCGGAATTCGCAAAATGTTTGACCGGGGATATCAATCTAAGTGGTGGCATTAGCATTAAGTCCCAAAATACCACGCGTGTAAATAAAAAATATTATAAATACTTATTGGTATACAATCAAACCAGAGTCAAACATCGTCTGTATTGCGTATGTAGTTGTAATTTATACAACAAGCACATAGATTATTTATCGGGTTTATCAGATAATTGAGTTTATCAGTTCGGTGATTGTCAATGACTGATAATAGGGACTATTGGCTGGGTTTGAGCTAGGAGTTACGAATAGTAATAATCGTTGTCTGTTCTGATAGTACTCGTATTAAGTGATTACATTAATGACGTATCGAGTTATTGTAGTCGTGTTTCAATCAAGGTACTATGAAGCGCTTATATCCCAGCGGTTTTCGTTGCAAGTGATCTATGAAGTTAAGCAACTGCGGGCGCGGTCGGAAAGTGGATGGGTGACCGAGGTAAAACACCTTTAGAGTTTCCGTGCTTCGTAGAGCACGTTAAACCGTCAGTCTCGGTTGTCACAGTAAAGGGACTTCTAAGGGTTAAAGTCTAATGACAATTATTTTTTAAAAAGATGTGCGGGGAGTTTCTTTTCCCGTTGTTCTCCTCCATATCAAAGAGCCTTTACGAAACGGGGGTGGATTAAAAAAAAAAGTGTATAAGTGTATCATTGATGCCTATATGAATAAATGATTTTGAATTTAAACTTGAAAATTGAACTTGAAAGGGATAAGTATCTAAGTAGGTATTTCTTAAACACAGTAGTTATTAACGTGCGCAGCTAAAAGGTATCCATTTGAGATTGTAAGATTTCGATGGCAAATGATTATTATTATTCTTTAAAACTTTGTAATCTTTGTATTAGATTGTACTTGGTCGCATTGGTAACAGTAAATTCTTGGGAGAATCTTATCACTTTTTCAAGGTTTTTACGCCATGGAAGGGATTTACCAAAGCGATTGCAGACTTGGATTTACGAAATATATTTGTAACTCATCGAACTAAATTTAATTTCACTTTAATTTCAATGTGGTGTAGTAATTATAAATCTATTGACTTTGTTTTTTGTACTTTAAACGTACTTAGAGGTGTAGGGAGCATATTTCTTAACGTAGGTATCATTATATACCTAGCCCTATTTATAAAAATGGATTTATTCACAGAAACAAACCTTTGTTTATCTAAACCTAATAATATTTTAATTTATTTAATAACTAGTAGGTAGGTACCTAAGATCATTAATTTATTCACTTACTATGTTACTTAAAAATCATGTGTTATTAAATGGAGCTACAACTGATAGATAGTACATAATAGTGAAATGATTACAAGAACAATGAACCTGCCAGAAGTATCGAATTGAACTTTAAACTAGGAACTTTACTAGTGAAGCTTCTTATAATAATTATAACCGAAAACACCCGACGATAACATAAAAAATAGGTATAGTTGTGTCATGGACACGGCTGTGTTGTAAGTGAATACTTTTATATTACAGATTATTTTTTTTAATAAAATATTTTTATTGACGTCGAGAAATAACCTCAAAATGGTGGCGCTTCGCCATCAAGACGCGCATTTTTTTACTGTTTTCGCTAACTGTAATTAATTCTTTGATCCTTTAGCTATCTAGTGTTATAATTTAACTTTGAATGTAGTCGATAGATTCAAAACTACAACGCCAAACTGTATCTCCCGATTTTGTTATCATTCGATTTTTAGGATTGGCTTACTATGGTAGGAAATTTAAAGACGTATTCACGTCAATAACATGTAACGGAACATTTGACTTTACTTTCCTATTTTAAACTTACCATACAATGATAGACAGGGTTGTCATCACGACAAAATTTGCCAACCCTAGATAAATTTAATTCTCGAGAATTCATAAAGTAATATGGATTTTGTGTGATTTATCTTAATTTGTCAGATAAAGAAACATAAGATAAAGATTAATTTGCTTTCAATATTATTATTATAAGATGTTATACATAATACAAAGTTGTCTCTAATTCAACTCGTCATAAACGATGCATAACTATTAAATAAATAAAATAGGATCAGTTACTATTGTATCCAGGCATGCTATCCATATAATTAATGGAATATCTTCCTAGGCATTCCCCTGGACCTTCCCAGGGCTAGTTGAAATCCAGGGAAAGTCGGTTGGCATCCTTATAACTAACTTCGTACCACAAAGACTAAACAACTAGCAATAAATTAGTGGATCGTCAAACACGGATCAATGAACTCGTCAACATTAAATCAGGCAATGCTCTCGTATTTTTAGTTTTGTTAACTAAACGTTATTCCTTTTGTTTTACTTGACCCCAGTATTTTTAAAAACAAGTAATCATTAACAAAAAATAAATAGATGTAAAAAAAAATTTAAACTTTTGCCATTTAAAAAATTATAATAGCCTCTATCACTTTCACAGTGGAATCCAATGACACCTTAAATCCTGTAATCATAATAATCTGCTAAGCCATTTTGGCTGTAGAGCGTACTAAATAAATGGACATACATACATACATACGCTCGAAAAACATTACTCTCCTTTTAGCGCAGTCGTGCAAAAATTTCACTTTTCAGTTTCCAGTAGTGGATTTTTTAATACATCGAAGCCAAATTTACAAAGTACTTTAGTATTTTTTTTTATATTCCAACCAATTACCTGTATACTTTACGGATGAACAAACTACATTATATACCTTTTATATATCGTATGCATGTACATTTATACACATACATATATATCTATATATCGTATATTAAGTGCTGTTTATCAATTCACACGTCCGAGATTATTTGTATAATGAATGATACGTACAATTGAACTGTAGAAACAGTTACACGGGTTTTACTCCATATACGATTACGTCATTGCTCAATAAGAGGAAAATTGTCATAATATGACATATATTGTATATTACATTATATGGTAGGTATGTGAGTGTAGTATTACACAACTTATAATGAATTCGTTTAATGATGTCATTCAATAATTTATTAGTCATTGTCAAATTAGAAATATTTATTCAAAACTTTAAGAAAAAATGTGTCGATAAAAAAACTTCGTGTTCGTATTTAATTACGTGTCTTATTTTATACAAACAGCTATTTATTTCTTGAGTTGATCTATTTAATTATACTTTGTGTTTATTGTATGTTATACGTACAATATAGATTCATATTATAACTTCATTATTAACAACGAAAAAAAAACATTAAGATTTTACATCACTTCATTACAAATAGTCATAAACCTTAGAATCTAGATAGCTAGAGAACTGGATGAATTATATCACAATTCCGTACTATTCTTAAATAAGGATAGCTATTCCCTAAAGTGCCATAAATCCATAGAAAGAAAACTTGGCTTAAGCTTGCTTTAAAAAGATTAGAGTTTATTAACTAGCTGGCTTTAAATCGGTCAAGAGTCGAATTGACCGCCATCGTCGCTCGGCTATAGAATAGGTACGAGATCCTAATCAGTTTGACTTCAACCATAATAGCTTACTACTAGGTATACTATAGGTACATGGGCTTCATAATCCATTGATGAGTGCTAGAATATACCTATTCCATCACGTTTAATTGAGTAGTGGTAAGCTAGAAGCATTTATGAATGACGTGCGGATTTCTAGGGGGCATTTCAGTCGAATCTCACCGAATCTCATCGAATCTTACTTTATAAAAATTTGGGGCAAATATCAGCAATTATCACATAATTTTCTTCTGCTATAAAAAGGCAATCTCACGAAATTTCATCAGGAAAACACGGGAAGTAAATAAGTTGTATTTAATTCTTTAAAAAGTCAATAGCTGCTACCAAGATACCTACTCGTGCAGTTGACAGAAAATCGAAAGCACCGCATTCGCTATCGATTATACTTCGTTGAAAGCTAAATGTAACCTCAAACATGCTGATAGCTCATCAAATTCTATTCTTAATTTCTTATTCGAACACTTGCCAGTGAGCAATTACCTTCTGACCTTCACTTGATAACTGACGACACCGAATGAGTTTCTGCTCAATGCTCATATTAGTCGCGTGGGAAATATATCCGTAATAGGTATAAATATACAAGCTACTTTATTATTTAACATTATGATAATATAACCCGACTGCGTAAGAAAGGGACAGTTTAAGAATTACATAACGCAATTAGGTATTGCAGATTTTTGACCCCTCTCCATGTAACGCGCCGTAACGTTTTTCTATACCTCCCCCTCGTTAAACGTTACGTAACGCACAAATTTATCATTTTTATTTAAAAATATTGTCACTTTTCCGAGTTGAAGAAATATTTCCTAGATATTTTTTGTACCAAAAAAACAATGTTTCGTAACATGTTGTTAATTTTTTATTAAATTTTTTCGTTACTCTACAGTTAAGTAAATTGTATTTTATCCAATTAATTAAGTACTACTACTTGTAAATAAAATAAAAAAAAATAAAGTACTGAAACAATTAGTAAATTAAATAATTACAATTGTAAACATAATCTTAACTATAAATAGATTTTGAATTAATTTATATAAGTACGAGCTGTTGCCCGCAGCTTTGCTTGCGGAAATTATAGTTTTGCAGTGATATTTACCCCCTTAAGGGTTGATTTAAGAAAATCGTTGAATAAGGTTCTTCATCCTTTTCAACCATACACCCAAACACGAATTGGAAAACTTCTAGCTTTAAAATTTGGTTAGTTTTCATACAAACTTTCATCCCTTATTTCACCCCCTTATAGGTTAATTTCCAAATTTTTTTTAAATCCGCACTTCTTAGCTTAGTATTGAAAACTTAAATACTAATTTGCAAACTCCTTGCTTTAATTTAATTTTAATTTTCATACAAACTTTCATCCCCTATTTCCCCCCCTTAAAGTGGGAATTTCCAAAAATCCGTTCTTAGTGCTCCCCTACACTCTAGAAGGAACCTCTGTGCCAAGTTTCATGC
Organism: Lerema accius; assembly: GCA_001278395.1. Classification (NCBI taxonomy): domain Eukaryota; kingdom Metazoa; phylum Arthropoda; class Insecta; order Lepidoptera; family Hesperiidae; genus Lerema; species Lerema accius. Next base: position 757,886 of record LGAG01000188.1, read on the forward strand.
TTCTAGGTCTATCCGTTTAGGCTATAGCTTGTCTGTCAGTCAATCAACATTTTTATTAAGTATGATGATATATAATCGTACCTACGTTAAACAAATATGGTATACCTAAGTACGTTTAAAGTATAAACAACAAAGTCAATAGATTTATAATTACTACACCACATTGAAATTAAAGTGAAATTAAATTTAGTTCGATGAGTTACAAATATATTTCGTAAATCCAAGTCTGCAATCGCTTTGGTAAATCCCTACCTACCATGGCGTAAAAACCTTGAAAAAGTGATAAGATTCTCCCAAGAATTTACTGTTACCAATGCGACCAAGTACAATCTAATACAAAGATTACAAAGTATTAA
>LGAG01000188.1:765848-788179 GCA_001278395.1 Lerema accius
TCTCTTTCACGCTGATAGAAGTCTGAAATAGAAAGAGGTTTATGATACGGGCTTTCTGGAGTAGCTGAAATTGAGGCCAAGTTTGTCGGAAGCTTCAGGATAGATGATGAAAGTGGCAATGGATTGGCAAACGTTCTATGAAGATACGTTAGAGTTGGAGATTAAAGATCTTTCACTGACAGTCGTGGCAAAAGTGCCAAGTAAAAGGCCTTTAATTGGAGAAGAATACTTGCAAAGAGAAAGTTCCTAATGCGACAGTTTTCTCATCTTCACTTTCCTACCCAGCCGAATCACGACCACATACGAGTCTACGTAATTGTAAGTTGATCCGTCTAAGATTCATAAAATCTTAATTACCCTGGCACGTTCATTCTGGATGTCCTGTCGTTGCCGGGTGCGTTGATCTCGCTTGGCACTAAGTTGTTCACGGGCAGCTTGTTCACGTTGTACTTCGGCTTCGATACGGTCCAAGAGCAGTTCTTCGGCTTCGGGGGTCATTGACATCAGGGATACAGCCATGTCGTCCTTGGATTGCATCGACTGAAACAAATTGCGAAAATGTCAGATCTCACAATGAGTTCTTGTCAATTTTAACACCTACTGGAAAACCAAGCATATTATAATATCTTTGATCTATAAGACCCAACTTGTTACATATGTATATCTCCTCATATTTCAGACTTAACTTTCCCCATGACCCAAGTCTTTATTTATATGTATAGTAAATACAAGTTCAAAAACCAAATCTTTAACTGTTAATCGTTTAGTGGAATCCATCAAATTTTGGAAGGCATACCTGAACGTAATCTTCAATGGCAGTTCCAATATTGGTGTAGAGGTGAGGGCGGCGACGAAGGGCGGCCAGGGCTCGTTGGAGGGCACGGTCGGCATCCTGAATAATAAAATAGTCATGCATCACCATTAAAATCGCTTGATTAAAATTGCAAAACAAGCTGATATCGCCGAAAGACTAACTTCATTTAATATTTAGATATATCATTTCTGAAAAAATCCGAATCGATTGTTTGGTGAATTTTCGGAGTTTCTCCAGTTAAAAGCTGGCACATCTTTAGCGAATCAAAGCTACCATCATACCTGAAGGCGATCAGCAGCGCTCGCTCTCTCAGCGGCAGCTGCTTCGCGGCCAGCAGCAGCAGCGCGGCGCCATGCAGCAAGAGCGCCGCTTCGTTCAGCAGCCAGCGCTCGAACCAGTCGTTGTAAGCACTTTTGGACGCGGTGGGCCTGAGCAATAAATAAAGTCTATCAATTAAAGAATTTGTCTGACGTCATTCGCTGCTATGAGTATTTGCCTCTTCCGAACTTTGGTTTTGTTCAAGTGTTCAAGAGAAACGTAAGAAATACTTTGTATTTAGTAAATCCCATCCTTAACTAATCTAGTTTTTGTGTACGATCTGCTAGAGTGAGGTAAACAGAATTCTAATATGCTCGAAAGAGATAGGGCAAAAGAGACAAGTGCTTACGTTTATTCATAATTTCCTGTGTCCCTAAACATGACTACATTGCACAAGTTTAATAAGCCCATGACCTAAAAACGGTAACGTATAATTGAGAAGATATCCTGGCTACTGTCATAGAGAGAGATGACGCTTACATTGGGTGGGGTGTCCCGGAGAGAGCGAGTGTAGCAAGCGAGGGCGGTGCGGCGTCGTTGTGCGAGGTGAGCCAGCACTCGTTGCTGATGGAGAGCAGCAAGACGACGTCGTTCAGCAACTCCTTCCTCTTCCAAAGACTGAAAGAGATTTATTGATTACGATGAGTCTTAGTGTACGTTGTTTGCCTATTCGTCATGTCCATAGAGGTGTCCATGGCACCAATTATAAGAAATAGAAAATAATAAAAAGCACAAGTAATGCCAACGAAGAGAAATAAAATTAGATGTTTAAGCATTAGCATTGTCTTTGTCACTCTTAGCTGTTTCACTGCTTCAAGTGTCCTGAGTGAAAAAGGCTACCTATATGGCTAACTGACCAAGTAGATTTTGTGCACATCAGAATCTGGGAGAATATTTTTAAACTGCTCAGTATGCTAGTTGAACTTCGGTATTTTTTTAAAACTAAATATTAAATTTCTAATAAGTACTTTGGTTATAGCAAAGGTTATTGCACTGAAATCCCCTTGAGCGCAACCTCAATATTGAAGCCTTAAGTGGTTGATAGCTATTACTGCAATAAACATAAGTCCCCAGCGGTTTGTAGCTATCAACACAATTAACAAGATCGTAACGTTGTTACGGGTCAAAGGTAGCAATAGGTATTTACCTGTACATTAGCCTGGAACTTGGCAGTCATGCGTTGTCGGAAGGTCTGTGCCGCGGCGGGGTCTGACGCCATCATCTGTTGGTAGCGGTCCTCCAACTCCGACCATTCTCGCATCACCTTCGTAATCTGAATAATTTAGTACACCGATACAGGCAGTTCTGTCGTCTAAAGCTACTTTGGGCGATACAAGCTGTTTAACCACTGTACTTGAACTGTTCTGAATGAAATGAGTTACAAGTTATAGATGAAGTAGTTACACAGATTATAGTGTTTCGTAATGTTACTACATATTACGAAGATGCAACACATGTTTTTGGACTTAAAATTATTGTTCTAGCAAATAATATAACACTAAGAACGTAACCATAGGAATATTTCTAGCTGCTACTTTACATTACTTAATTAAATTAAAGCTTTTTTTCCCTTATCTAAAGTAATCTAATTACTCCGCCAATCCGCACTGGAGCAGCGTGGTGGAGTATGCTCTAGGCCTCCTCAGTTATGAGGAGAGACCAGTGCTCAGTAGTGGGCCGTTAATGGGTTGAAGCCAAAGTTATCTCATTTAAGTTTAAAATGGTGCGAAACTCACCTTTTCACGATGAGTCTCCTCAAGACGTTGTTGAGCATCTTTGTAGCTCTGGTGCTCAGTGCGGGGGTCGAAATGAGAGAAGTAGGGATCAGATGTAGCTGTTGAGACCTGTAAAGATTTGACATATGTATGGTATTCATTATTGTTCTCATTGGAACATCTCTGAAAACACACAGTCTTATAATATCATCAAAATCCTAATAATTTTCTCTGTACGTTGTCTTCTTATCTTTAAGTATTATAAGCATTATCATAGAAGCAAAATGTAATCCTAATAAATCTAAGAGTTAGCTGTTATTAAATAGACACATCAATTATAGCACAAAATTTATCAAAAAATTAATGTCTATAAAAGCCCTTATGGGTCCTTTTCATATTCGGTTTAATAAACAAACAAACATACGGTGGTAGTGGTAGTGCTGGTGGTGGTAGAGGTGGTGGTTGATGGTGATGAAGATGTTTCAGGTCGAGGCCAGCCGCTGTCATCACCGTCCGTGTAGTCATCATCTTCCGCGTCATCATCACCTGAAAGGTCGGCATCCTCGTCCGCGTCCATGTCTGGAGTTAATAAAGTCAAGTTAACTGATTTGTTAAAAGTTAATTGGATAATATGTTTAGTAATCAAAGGGAAATATGCGAGAGATATAGTTAACTTGTTGACGTAATGCAAGCAAACGGCACTATTAAGGGAGACTAATGGCATCATAAGTTGTAAGTTAAGTCGCATTCGCTTTAAGATAACCTAAGTTTTATTAGCGTTTCAGTGGAAGTTCAATTAAAAATAAGTTTACAAACACACATTTACATACATAAATATTTTCAGAAGACTGTTTCCACTTACCATCATCAGCATCGTCATCATCATCGTCGTCACTCAGGTTAAGGGTATCATCATCATCATCGGTAAGGGCGTCTTCATCATCGAGGAGTTCATCATCACGCTCGTCCATTGCAGCGGAAGCAGCCAGCATTTCCTCACCACCAGGGCTTACTGGTACGCCAACATCCATTGGTTTGTGCATTTTTACATTTTCTGGAATTTAAAATGTTATAAGTAATATTTCCTATTCTTCATTACACTATAAATCAAATGACGTCAACATTTCTTCAACTAAATTTTTTTTATAAATTCTACTCGTGGGTTTATCCCTTTACGTTACGTTTACGAACTGCTACCTTTAAATACATCACTTAAATTCACACTTACCCTTAAAATGCTTTGGGCAGCAGACGAATTCAACGCCAGAGAAGAGACTGATGCCGCAAGGGAGGAGCATAGCGAAGGTCCTCAGGCGAAGTCCCCGTTGAGCGCAGGCGCGGCCGGCAGTGGCGTTCCATCTCGCAAATTGCCAACAGCGGCTCTGGTTGTGGATGTGATCGAACAGGCAACTCTCGGGGACCAGCAGTGCGTCCGATTGGAATGGACCTTCTGCCACCAAAAGTCATTGTAGTAGACGTGAAACATTCCAAAGACACAATGTTTTAAAGGCGAAATAAATATTTTTGAAGCCAAAGGTATATACGCTGAATAGGTAACTTGATTTTCATCACTGATTTGTATAATACTCATAAAGACGAAAAACTGATCAGACCAATCAATACTATGAAGTGATTTATACCTAGTTTAGTTAATTAAAACGATATTCTACAAAAGCATTGCATACGTACCAAGACAACGGAAAGGCTTGACCCATCGAGTGACCTTGCATTTGGCCGCATTTCCCGAACCCAACTTGCACCAGTTGCTAACTTTCACGTAATGAGAAGCTTCAACGATGTTGGTGATATCGTGGCTTGGGAACACCTGGAAACAAAAAGATATATAAAAATATAGATGAGACAGTCTTTTGTTTTACATGTAAACTTAATGGGAAACTATAGCTTTACTGCAGACGTCCTTAATTTGCAGTACGATAACCGGAGTTCATAGAAGATTATTGGAGATTTCTATGAGATTGATATATTTTAATCGTGTTCTCTTACCTTTTTGCAGTAGTCCAAGATTTCCATCTTATCCTTAAGGCAGTTGTGGGGCTTGGTGGTCAAATCGGGGGTCCATCTTCCTGCGGCAGACATATACTGTGGGTGGTAGGATGATCCAGTTTCGCAGAGCACTGCTACCTGTGGTTCCGCTCCATTTGTTGCCTACAAAGATAAAGACATTTCAATTATTATTCATTGAATAAATACAAGAAGCTATTAAACTATTCAGGTTTGAATAAGAGAAGTCAATTAAATCAAGCTATAATTCCCCGTTTAGGAAGAATCCTACACGACTAAATTGAGACCAAATTAAAATCACTAAGCTACTTAACGATAGAAGAATATATCAATATAGAGCAGCTCCATATAGGAAACGGAAATATATATCCCAAAAAGCCCCTTTAATATCGCAGATAAATTCAATTCACATAAAACACGATATCCTTGCGGTATTCATCTCACATTCTACAGAGAATAAAAGTGTCCCTACGATCACATAATCAATACAAATGAAAGCGCCAGATGTAGTTACCTAGACAAATGTCCAGCCGAAATGTCTAGACAAGCCATTGCTCTCAGATTAAAGTACCTTTTGAGACGTTGTTCTGGAGCATAATATTATAATTGGCAAATTATGTCTTGGTTTCAAAGTTTTTTTTTGTAAGTAGCTGTAGTATTCTAAGGGTATAATGACGAAGTTCTTTAACCGCTCCTGACGACCATCGCCTTTATTACTTTCAAGATGTGTTAGAATAAAGACATTATGAGCTTTAAAAAGTAATGGATTGTCTGTAAATATTATTAAACTTTACCTACATCTGTCCATGGCAGAAATTGGGTGGGTAAGTACTAATACTTGATAAAGTCATTAATCAAATTAGGCACATTCTGGAAAATAAAACTGACGTATAGCTGCATTGTTTACAAAGTTCACTGCACCCGATATTTATTCGCTTTTCCATTAGCTCCATTAGTAAACAGCACACAAGCGTTTTATTTAAAATCAATATCTACGTTGTTGAACTCTGTATGGCCTCGAACAGAATGTTATTGATATCCACACGAATAATGTTATAAAAATGGCATGATGGTGTATCAAATTACATGATTTAGGCTCAAACTTTTTACAGGCTACTGTAACAGACATGCATTATCTTTTATTGTTACAGGCTCACATCATTTTCTATTGAGCTTCTTCGATGCAGATGAGTGGATGTATTTAGTGGCTAATTCAAGTGTCCAAGATTGTATGCCACTTGGAATGGCATAAAGATTGGTGTCGTCTAGCCCTACTCGATAGATCCCTTAAAATACTGGCCAGTGAATTCTGACCTTCCTGTACTTTTGGTACACAGTAATAAAAAAACCGAAATATTTAAACAGGATTCTATAATATCAAATTCTGAATTCCACAATCCGAATCTAAATTTTGTTTTTATAGGCTGTCGAGCTGTGAATGTTTTCAACTCGTTCGAAACTCCGTGTTATGACGAAAGGCGTGCCTCTGGGACGTGTCGTTTGAAAATAAAGGATGATAAATTGTGTGTTTGTGTGTGACAGCGGTCCGCAATCCACCCTCGTATAAATAGGGTTAGCTAACGGAAATTTGGAAACAAAACAGAACCCGTTCGATGTTGTAAAAAGTTAACTTGAGGTTTTCCGTTTTACGATAAAATTATATTAGCTAGCGTTTAAGCGAGCCTTTTTACCCAACTAATTCAGGAGGGTAATGTTTTTAGAACGTATGTATTATGTATGTATGTCCATTCCTTTGATACACTCTAGAGCCTAAACTCCTTGATGGATTTGGATTGTTCGTCCCCATTGGGAGAGTGGCATAATTTATACGTAATACTAATTTTGGAAAAATGCCCTCTCAATGTTTTTTATTTTTTAATATAAAAGAAATATAGAGCAACGCGTTAGTCATTCCTGTGTTACTGATGTTCTGCCAATTTCTTAATTAAATTTTAGTAAAGATGAAAGAAAAATTGTTATCAAAAGAGACAGGCTTTGAGACTGCAAGCCCAACTACCATCTTTAAAATAACGTAAAAGAATTTTTCATCAACAATCCTGAACCGTGACTTCAGCCAACTGCCAATCCTCCTAACTAAATAACTATACAAAATATAACTCGAGTACGGTGTTCGTTTGCCGCACGCCGCATATTTCTTTGATTAAATTCCTTACGCCTATCCGGACATTCAAGAATTTTTTCGAAGTAACCCATTTAATACATTTTGGTGTGACACTTGTGATATTAAATCTGCTAATCGAATATTACACGATTTTAAAAGGCCAAGGCTGTTTATTGTATTTCAATATTTTATTAATTATTGGACGGCTTATAATGATGCAGTCGAGTATATACTTAGATATCGATGGGAGGACTGTTTCTAAAGTAACGTAAAAGGCATTGGTACCTAAAATGTAATATTAACTACATTATTGAAAACATGAGGAGAAGGATATTTCAAGCATTTGCTATGAAGAATTTTAATCAGTGGATAAAGAGATAAAGAAAATACATCCCATCATTACTCATGTTATACCTTCTGAAGTACAAAATAAATAATTTTGTGACAAAAAGGATTTCAATTTAAATCAACTTTGAAGTCTCTTGAAAGATATAATTACCGGCTAGGAAACTTTCAGAATGTACTTAACTACTGAGATAAAAAACAAGGCATAAACAAAATCAGATATTAAAAGTAAAGCGTTTTGAATTGAATTTTTGCTGGCTTTCAGTTGCCGCGTTTCGTGTAAATCGTTTTACGAAGTCTTCGTCTTGTTGACTCATCCAACAGGCTGTACAAGTTGCCAACTCGCTTCGACTTGCTACTTCACAGTTAATTACCGACTTTTCGTTCCGCTGTTCCTGCTTTTTATCTCCTTTTCGGTTAATTAAGTAAGAGTACTCTTGTTTAAACTACAAACTTGCCTTTTTGTTATACTTCTTCCGCTTCCTTTACATTTGCTATTTTGTTTACTATTTCCCTGTTGATATTTTTTGACTAATGTTTTTTTTTTTGCAGCTGGAATGAACAGAATTGGAATGGATGTAATTTTCAATTCAGAAACAAAATGTTTATAAATATTCATCTTCACTAAGACATCATTTGAAAACAAAATATTTGTATCTGTTATCTTCTTGTTTTTAAAGCTGGTATCTATCTTACTTTTGACTCTAGGAGTAATAAAACAAGTCGTTTTTAAAGAATTTTAATTTACTAAGAATCGACAGCACATTCAATGATTCATCATTAAAAAATATTTACTCGTGTTTTAAATTCCTCGAAATATGGTTATAATTTTGAATACAATATGAAAAATCAGTGCAAAAATATCTAATCACTGCTGCTTAAACGTGGCAAATTGCAAACATTTCGTTGGATCTCGTGCCAAACCTTCATCAACGAACCTGTGTGGTCTGAAGTCAGACGAAGGTAATTCAATAAGACCTACCTTTCAACACCTGTCAGACATTGCGATGATGGTATGACAGTATAAGATGATAAGGGATTAGGTATGAAGAATTTCCGTAATACAGATCAGATCCTAAAGCCCAATTCAAAATGCTATATGTTTATTAGCTATCTGATTAAATTAGAGGTTCCCAAACTACAAACCACAGTTACAAATCGTGAACTCAATTCGTCAAACGTCAAACGTCGTCCAGTCTCCTGTGGACCCCTGGGAATCCACGCGGACCACTTTAAGAATCAGTGGAATAAATTAATGGTTGATTGGGTAAAAGAAGAAAAATTGTGAACACTGCCGTGCATATTGACATGTTATGGTCCTACCAATAAAATGTCAAAAAATTTACAATCAAAGCATTCTCGTAAAACTGAGTACTAAATAATGACAAGTAAAAAAATAGACTGTAGCAATCGAAGTGTTTTCGATACTTAAAATTCCATTAAAGTTGTTAATGAATTCGTTGAGTCTATCGCCTCATTTTAATTTGGAGTAATTTGTTTAAGTGGTGGTGATGGTTGTTTAAGTGGAGAAAATACACATGTAGATCATTATTTCTACCAAACTGTAGAAAGGGGCCGTTAAAGAATAACGTAACGCAATTTGCGGGAGGGGGGTCGCACAACGCGTTACGTATTGTTTTTTATTACAAAAACTAGGGAATATAATTCTTCTAACTCGGCAAAATGACAACATTTTTAGATAAAAGTGGTCGTTTGTGTGTTACATAACTTTTAGGGAGGGGAGGGACAGTACAAAAAAACGTTACGGTGCGTTACATGGGGAGAGGGGGTCAACAAACTTAAAAAATTGCGTTACGTAATACCTGAATACTCCCAAAGGTAGGTAAATGAGCAAGTTTTGTTTGTGGATTAGTTACGAATAGTTACAGTTTCAATAGTCTGAGGCAACTCTCTCAACTGCACAACTTTCCTCGTTAGAGATTGACTGACAAGTCCTACTTTGAATTTATAGGATTTGAATTTGATATTGTTGCCGTAACTTTACATTGTATTGCTTATTTTATATTCTCAAGAATATGGTTCCTTAGTATCTACTAACCCACATATATTTTCTTCAATCAAATCTTTGGAATAAAATTATTTAGAGTTAAAAATGTTTACTACTTGATTTACTCAACCATTACTTTATTTGGGTATACTGATTCTATATATTTGTATCAAGTTTTTTACAGCTTGAATTTATGAGCAGGTTAATTTAAATTAAAAATCATATTAACCGTTAACAAGATTATGATCGAAAATAATACCGACCGACCGAAATTCCACACCGAAAGTTAAGTCGTGACGTACACTGAAATCGAAATACGTTGAAATTGCCACTCTGCCACTTCGTAGCACTAACGCTCTAATAAATTTCGGAATTTCCTCTCCTAGCAAAGTATTATGGAACGAAGCGACCTGCCGTGACATTAATGTGTTTCAAATAGACTCTTTCCATATTAGAGAGTGCTCTTTGCAGTATAAATATATTTCAACGTCCTTTTTAAATCCCCGATGCTAAAGTGTTTTATTATCGTTCTGTATTTTAACGAAAATTTCATTATTTTCGTTTCGACGCTAAGCTTTGTCCCAATTAATATTTCGGTTATTTGTTCACGTTAAACGAAACTTCATGAAATCTCATTAAAATGAGATTTAAAAAGGGGTATTTTATTTAACAATTTTATTACATTTCAAAGTATCTTGAATGTTATTTGAAATTTTGAAGTAGAAGAAATCTGAAATATCCCAAAAGCTTGTAATTTTTTTTTTAAATTTAAAGGCTTATTAATCCCACTGAAACCTTTGATAATTTATGACAAACATTTATATCATTTTAAATTTTCTGTATTCATTTCGATTAAAAGCTATTTTTTAAATCGTGAGACGGTTGACTGAACTTATAAATCAAATTTCTTTTCGACAAAACTTGTCTACGTTAGTCTATTGATTTATGTACGATTCAATGTACTCTTTTGCAGAAAACAGTGACTAAGTGCAAACCCCGGTAGTTCGTGAAAACTTCCATCGAGTCGAACAGGGATCTGTAATGTTCTCGTATTTTCGCAGGGGAAAACAACCATAAATCGGATTTTGTTCATGTCTTGTACGCTAACAGCACAGACGGTACATAACACAAATAAAAAAACTTCTAATCTCAAAATCTAAAACCACATGTGCCACTAAGATCTAGGCCATCCGTGTTTTATGATTCTTATTTTCCAAGTCATGTCTTGTACGAGTAGTTTTATGTAGTTCCAATACAGTTCTTCATACTCCGTGCTAAATGGAGATAAAATGCAAGACTTTTGTACTTTATTAAATTTTGTGGTCCACAATGATTTTGATTTCAAGGTATTCCATATTCTTAAAGCCTCTGACATGGTTTAAAATACAGCAGATCTGTCCGTCCTTCTAGCTTGTGACTGATAAGAACACTGCAGAATTGGGCGAAATGATAAGCTCTTGTGTGGGAGACCAAGATACACTTTTGGTTACCCAGCCAAGGACATGAGTACCTAAAGTAATTGAACTGGAAAAAAGTGACCAAGTTTTAATTGGATAACGTTATTGACCTGCTTATATTGACCTAATTAAACACGAGGGACGAGTTAACAGCATCACTGCAATGCGTATTTATTTATCTTCTATTACAAACTCTGCTGTAAATGAAAAATTAACTTGTGGTTAAAATCTTATGTCAAACCACTGGGAAATAACTGAATGTTTGTATTGTACATTCAGATCGAAAAAATAAGTTTAAGGTCATCATTTAAATTTGACTTAGCTAGAAATAAAACAAAAATTCTAACTGCAACATGGCATAGTAGCCAATACAGTTAACCTGGCAATATTAACAAGAAAGTACATTCATCTCGTATATCTATACTCATAGAGTAAATGATGCTTACAAACAACTCCAGAGCATCTACCTCCATCGGTACGAATGAGAAACAGAACAAATCAATTTGTATGCAGAAGCTTTTGAAATATGAAAGGTTTCAATTGCATTCGTGGAATATTGAACATCGCTCGTGTTTTGAAACTACTGATGGTTTGCACGAGGCAAATAAATGTATCAAGCAAATGGAAATACTGAGGATATGACTCGCTCACTCCCTCGAGATGTACGAGTTGGCGTGCATATTAATTTTTGAGATGGCTTAGTGTTTATAATGTCGTTGTAACTTCTTAAATGAATAAATGATAAAAATGTAAATTCAGTAATAATGCGCAAAACTTAATAGAAGATGAAGAAACAACGTTAAATTTAGAACTCAATTTTTTCATGTCTTTGGCAGGCAAAGAAGCAAACGGGTCATCTGATGGTAAGTGAGTATTGCTGCTCATGGACACTAGCAACACCAAAATGTATGTCGATTAATGTTTTTACTATCATGGGAATCTCATGGGATAGTATCGCTAAAGAATCACTAGCGAGGATATGCTTCGAAGAATTTATTAAGCTAACGATTAGATTGATCGTGATCATTATTATCCTATGATAGGAGTCGTTAAGCGTCCAAGGGTACAGTTAGATTAGAAATTGAATTCTCTACCAATTGTCAATGAACGAGGGTAGAATACACTCAAGATTTACGAACACAGAAAGTAGGTCAATAGGTGTAAGTACATAAAAAATCATAGATAACTTTAACTTTTGAATGTAGATTTTATAGACGAAAAGTTACAAACCGAACTCACGCCATCATATTTTATAGACACTAAAAATATTGCATTCCCCTCGTACATTCCGTTGCGTTAGATCAAAATTCTTGATAAAATACTCAGGGAAGCGCGATGGTAAATTTATATTGGTTGATTAATCGGGAAGGGCTCTTGACTTGACATCAATATTGTAATTTGCTTACAAGCTGTAAATCCGTCTTATAATAATAATAAATCGTGTCGTTGCTAAGATCGAGTGCTTAGAATGAAGGTCGTTAATCATGGTGCGTTCACCATGGCCGTAAATATACGACTAATCAGAAGCATAGTATCTAGCAAAGGAATAATAAATTAGTAAATGTTAGGGCGTAAGAAGTAGTTAATCCATGATATAGTGCTGTGAAGAATCGATACAAAGTCAAACGATAATCTTATAAAATTTGTAAAATTAGGCAATGACTTGTCCCTTGTTTACAAGGGAATAGGTTTGTTTGAAGGTAAAGTAACCGGTACCTACCATCCATTTTTGTTTGAAAAGTATTACTTAGTAAAATCCTCCAATCCTTCCAGAGTTGATAATGGTTTATATTCATTGAATTTCGAATTGTGATTTGGATTATTGAGTATTTTTTAAATAACAAAGTGAATAATGTAAAATGTAAAAGTTTTGTTCTTAGTGTTTCATTTTCTTAAAACAAGTTCATTTATTTTACAGACAAACGAAACTAATTTACTTTAATTACATTTCCTGGACTACGACCTAGAATTTAACTACGTGAGTTTGCGAAAGCAATGCTAAGTCCGTTATTGGTTTAAGTTTCTTCTAATGCCAGTTTATTTGTGTTAAGTTTCTTCTTATTACTAAAATTATTGAAGTACCTAACATAATATATATAAGAATATAGATTTCCCTTTAAGTACTTACAGAGAGCTCTGGAACGAATATTTAAAAAGCTTTTAAATCGCATTAGAGGCGAGAGAGCTTTAACGTACGTTGAAGCTTAATGGTACCTCAGAAGCTGTGTGATTTTAATATAACTTTTTCCATGTTATTTTTTACAGATTTCCATCAATATTAAGCTTAATGTGCGTCTATCTTAATTTGCAATGGATATTTACTCCTTATAATTGCGGAGAAATAGAAATGAACTTACATTATGTATATGACGCAGGAAAGATAGTATAGAAATGATTTTCTTAATGATTACTGACCATAACCACTACTACCATGGCCATCTTTTTCTGGTTAGTTTTAATTAAGTACAACACGTGAGTGTTATATACGTGAAAGAATTAAAATTTAAAGTGAAAAAAACGTCACATAGAGAAAATACGGGCTGGATGGTCTAGCCAGTCGTTTGTTTGGCAGGATTAATATCGACAAAGCTACACAGTTGTACAAAGGTGCAAGGACCGTTTAATATTGCACCAAGCTTACTGCTATGGTCACCGCTACAAAGCGCCGAGTGTTCGATATTGGCTAAGTTCTGCGTGTTCTAGGGTAGAACTATAAAACTTTTAGAATTGTTGTCGAAGGAAATAAAAAGACTTTCTTTTCTTTTACTGTCTTCATTTTACAAACTTCGTCGCTCTTTGTCCAATTTTTCACAATCATATTTTTGGGTTTCCAAAATGATTTTACATTTTTTTTGTTACTTAACATTATTTTTAAGTTTCCATTTTCCGTTTATCTTAATTAAGCTATCAAGTGATCGTAATCTAATCCATTTGACTTAATAATTGAAACAAATGGAACCTGTCAAGTATGCACACAGGCAAACATAAACAAATTGGTAAGTAGGATAAAAATATAGTAGTAATACTACATAATTAATTGTTGTTAATATTAAAGAAGCGCGGAGCGCTGCGGAGCTACTAAAGCAAATTAACAACGAAGCCTTTGATGAAATTTTAAAAGCTGCTTCAGTAAGTACTTGATATAAAATTAAAGCCTATGAAAAGTTCAAAAATAACTTCTAGACAACTAAACTGATAGTTAACGTAATGATGCTCGATCTGCTAGAGCGCTCTCACAAATTGGCAACCAAAGTGCTGTGCTTTGCTTCTTTTTGTAACGCCAGGAAAATTGTTGCAGTTTTATATCGCAAGTATTTTAAGTCTGTAATGATTGTAGATTGAAACGATTTTAGTATAAGCGGAGAATTTAATGTTATTAGAATTTAATCTTTTAGTAATAATTTCAGATTTATCAATCAAGTTAAAATGTGAATTAGACGGTTTTCTTCAAGAAGAATGTAATTTTGTCGTGCTGTGTCTAATTTTAGTGAGAGTAAACAATTAAGCAAAAACTTAGAAAACTTTAACACAGTTGATTTACCTAACCAAGTAAAGCATAAAATAATTCAAGAAATAAGTAGGTAAAAAGCAACGACACAAAACAGTAGGACAAAAGAAAATGTATAGGTAATCAAAAATGCCGTATGAAGAATTTGTTTAAATCGCTGACCCAAATCTGTAATCAACTATAATCCAGAGCAAAATAATCGACTAACGACTATTAACCGATAAATTCAAACTGAACCGAAGTGATCTAGATTTTGGAATTAAGAAAAAGTAAAAAAGAAAGCACCCATGAATGGAATACGGTGTGCATAGCTCGCCACGCTGCTTCCAAAATACAGAGAATTTAAAAGCGCTTACGCACGAGTAGTCTTCAAAAGCTTAAATTGATTTGGAAGCTAAAACCTCTTTCAATTCCTAGCTTCCAGTTCTCAAATAGCGTCAAATAAGCTGGGTTACTTGATGAATATACCGGTGCATAGAAAATATTTTCCACTACCTTCGTATATGTTTTTTAATACCTAGATTTGAACGAATTATAATTTCCTTTTCATACAATATAACAAATATATCGACTTAAAAAAATCACTTCCTTAAAAACTATAACTTTCTTTAAACAAATATTTTAAAATAATCAAATTTTCTCTCCGCTAATAAGTGTTAATTATATTCATTGTCTAAGCCCAATTATTAACCATGAAGAATTAGGTATCTCCTGCAAACACTAAGACATTAAAATCATGTCTTCATCCTCAAAATATAAACCAAAGCATGATAGAATCAAATATTAAAGCAAAAGCAGTAAATTCACAAGGGATGATGTAGACAGGGTGTCGGAAGAGCAGATCAAAGTAGTCTTCGTCCTTAGATCCCATCGCATCGCTTTTTATGCAAATGTATGTAGATTGCCCTCCGTAGTGTCGGAACTAACGCCACAGAATATAGCAGAGATATTGTTAATGGAATCACATTTATTTGAGAGCGCCTCTAAAGGGCTTAGAATAGTTTTAGTGATTCCAGTTGTGTAACTAAGTATTGTGCTAACTAAGTAGTTGCCAATTATTTGAAAATATATTTTAAGAAGTACAATTAAGGATTTATCTTTAAAACCAACTTCATCTGTCTGATGGATCCAGTTTATTTCTATAGAAGTTACATCATTTTGATACGAGTATGTTTTGATTGCTGTTTTGGATAGCCGTTTATAAATTACTTCTAAGACATCAATACTAGGCCTAATATCTTTAAAGACGGTTGTATGTTTAGCAGTACGATAGTTCGACTCGTCATTTGTCGAATATAGACCTACAGTATTTTATGTTTTTTTAATGGACGTCTAACTCTAGATTTGTTTTCATTTGTATCATTAAAACATTCGGCTGTAAATGTAAAGATTTTGTTTTAATGTAAAATGGTTGAAAATGTAAAAGGTATACTAAGAAAGGAGTCTCTTTGTTTCTTCAGTTTAACTTAAGAAAGTTACGAAACGAACGCTAGAGAGTTCGCCAAGCTGTTGTTTGGAGAACAATTATAAAGTATTTTTAAATTTTCATACCTTTATAGCCCTTGCTTGCTGTCTAAATATTTGTTCATTTAACAAACGAACGTTAACTTTTACTTTAACAAGGATGTTGCTTATAAACAGCTTCATTATCTTTTGTTAATTTTCATATCTTACAACCACAACAGAACCGCAGATCATTATCATCAAAAATAGCAGGAATAGGTTTGTTTTAAATTCCAAGAACATACTCGAAAAATTTTCACTCGAGGCAAGCTCCTATTTGTTTCTCGTTGTCACAATATTTTTTCAGAGCGAACACATTCAATCATATATTATTCAATAAAAGTTCGCAAATCTCGGCACTTTCGTTGGGCATTCATTCTTTGACAATACCTCTGACGGCCGCGCGAAAAGTAGGCGACTCTGAGATGACTTTCGTATAGATTCTGAAGACATGATAAATGGATAAAAGAGAATGACGCGGGTACCATTTGTCTTCTCCACCAAAGGCAAAGAAAAAGTCCTCCATATTTACATAATATGCGACATTTTAAATATTCAACCGGCATACCCGAGTTGGCAAGTCGCCGTTAATGCGAATTCAAAGACCTTTATTGCGGAACCGTCGATAGCAAAAACGTAGGTTTGTTTTATATTAACTTTTCGTAAATTGTCTTGTGATAAAGCTTAGAAAATATTATCGATATTATATCTGAGAAAAAGACCGTGGTTTCTTCCATGTTTAGTCTATTCACTATATCTTCCAATTGAAGCGCTATCTAGTGCTAAAGTGATCTAACTAAATCAATTGCCTAAACTTATTCAGGCTCACTATCAAACGAAACAGAGTCATAAGAAGGTTTATTCTCTCAATCAGGGATACAATATTTTTATTGAAGTCGAACAAGTAAATAAAGGAACCAAGAATAGTTCCATATATATATATATATATAGCTTAGTAATATTGATTTGCCATCAGTATAGAGAATGTGAATTTGTCACGCACAAGTTTCCATCCTCGAGTATTGAGAACTTTGAGAACTTCGGCTAAGTTTGAAATTACCGTTTCTACGTATAGAATTCTACGGGACAAACTGTCGAAGTTTCAATTAAATTCTACACAGGCGGATCTATGAGAAGCTGCAATGCTTGACAGCTATAAGACAAGTAATATACCTTCACCTACATATTTTACAAACCTTGTTTAATAATGGCACGGTATAGTAAAAGATATGATGCAAACAAATCAAATTATGAGTAACTGGTTAATACTGAAGATTTTGTAATTAAATTTACAAATGTATTAATATGTTAATTAAAATTAATTTCTGAAGGCTAGGGTGAGTTTTCATCTGATGGATAGTCTTCTAATTTGTCGGTACATTATTGCTAGAGAAGTATATTTGTTTTGAAATTATAATTTAAAGAAGGTACGAAAAGGTAACACGAGAATGAAAATATAGAATTGGAAAATAGTGAAATTTAATTGAAGTATGTTCTAAAGTAATAAACTAACCATATTATATATGGAGTTGTTATTTTAAATACAAATAACCCTAAAGCTGCAAATTGAGCCACGAAATTCGAATAGTAACTTCTTTAATAAAAATAGGGTAGAAGGATTAAGGAAGTAATAACATTTTGAAGCGTGCGACTTCCAATATTTCTTGGTGGCGATCAAAGGCGCCTCCCGGTGGCGTGTAATGGAACTTTTGTCATTTTAATCACGTCCGGGCAAGAGCTCTGACGAGAATTAATTGGGTTTTATAGGAACGCTCCTAATATCTGGAATAGTTGTTTTGAATGTCAATGATGCAATATAATTGTTTCTAGTCTATTTCAGTTATAATAAAAGGAGAGAAAGAATTCCTACCAATTATATTTAATTCTTCTTCGGTTGTAATTATACCTGGTGTTATATACTCACTTGAGCGTTGCACAATACGCCATTTTTTATGCCTTTTTCGGTGCATCCGGTTTTCATATGTACACTTCCGTTGACATAAATTACCATAGATAACTAATACATAACACCTGGCTTAAAGTTATAGGTAAAGGCCTTGGTCATAGACCCATAAAAAAGAATAGACAGAGGCAACCAGCCGAAAACTGACGAACGTTACTAAGTAGCAGTTTGACCATATGAAGCCGGCCGCTCAGTAGTATAAGGCGAGCGTGTGACAGATTTTTGTGCGTCACTTATTTAGTCGCTACTATTTTTTATAGGTCTGTGGCCTTAGTACTGAAATTAAAATCAACGTCGTTAATGTCAAGGTTACATTAAAGGAGTTCTCTGAATTTTTCTCTTTGTTTCAGCAGCTAGAAAACGCGCTACATGGTTAATTGGCTTTAAAATTAAATATGAACCTTTACTTACTTACATATTGAATTCGGTATTTTATTGTTAGTACCAAAACAATGTATTATTCCGTCCTTTGAAGACCAAACGGTCAAGGTTTCCGTACGGTCGATAAACCACGTTATTGACGTTAATATTACATGAGAAAGGAAGGCCGATTAGCTTGCTGAGTTATACACATGCACGATAGATTTTGAGGAAACTTTTGTTTTGTTAAAGGGGTTTTTTACATAGAAATAGTCGACATAATAGACGAGCTACCAGATAGAACGTGATCTTTGGCCACGATAATAAATAGCCTCAAAGCCCCAAAGGTATCGTCAATAAGTCCAGGAAGAAAATGTGGGAAAATTTGTGGGAATAAAAATTACCAGGACCACATTATTTCGGACTCTTCACCCTATAAACAAAAATAATTTTATGGTGTTGGACAGAATAGTCAACTATTATGACCCGGATTTGTAACACATTGATGAAACGCGATCCCAGTATAGCAAAATTAGGTTCTGACACCGATGAATACCAGAAAAATAATTACAGTAAATTGTGACCATTTCCAATTGACTTTAAGTTGAAAATCGTATGACTAACGATTAAAGTGACTTGAAGAGAGTAAAATGTCGATAACTCGCTGAACCGCAAGGCTATTAGGCAGTTATTAGCCAACATTGAAGTCTAATTACTGCTTCAGATGGACCGGCTAATCGTGTTGGGAATTGACCCGACTCACCCTTTGTTGTGGAAAAATAGAACAAGAAGGCTATTGAATAACTTAGCGATGGTAATTTACATTGTGTTAGGATGCGAAATTAAACTGTTAATTATCGAGTAATTTTTTGATAAACACATAATTTCCATTAAAAGCAAGTCGGCTGATTGATAATTAAATTTTACATAAAAATTAAGATAATTTTGATTCTTACATAATTGTAAATCTTTGAGATTTAATCAGGTAGGTATATGACCGATATAAAATTTCTATTTTACAATAACAACAATTTTATTCATGAAAATATACTTTTTATAACCTGTCAGGGTAGTCGAAAATTAACCTAAAACTTTTTTTTCAATAGGTATTTCTTAAAGAGAAGATATTTATTATAACAAACATTTGTAGGTGTTATTAACTCAAATATAAGTAACGGTGAAAAAATCCAATAAATAATCAAAATTAAAACAGCGTTAAAACACGAACTGTTTTACGATAATTGATAAATTAAACGCGAATCTCATTACACGAAGCATCATGCAAGTTCTGGCGAACGTTTAAACTGGATTGGCACTTAATTAATATCGACAGACTGGCCATGACATCCCTATCCAGTATTTGTGCGTGACGCTATCGATTTTGTGTGCGCGCGCAGTTCTACCCACCCCATCGGGTGGAAAGGAATAAGGGTGGATACGAATCGAACCTTTACTGGGCTCAATCCCTAAGGTTAATGCTACGAGGCACGAGCGACGTATCACAAGAAATGTGCATTATAATTCGGTTCTAAGCCGAAGCAAACAGTCTAGTTATCGAAGAGAAGCATACTGTAAAAATAAAACTCAACTGCCGACCATTTAATGGATAAAAGGATGGATCCAGTAAAATTAGCATTTCTCTCCCAGTCTTTTATTTAATGGACGACTGAACAGACAGGCGGATGGTTAATGTTGGATTCTGTAATTGTTAAAGTTGTCTGTTTTTAATTCTGAGTGATAAGCTTGTTGTTGCCTTTGTTAAATAAATTATTTATTTATGTAGGTCTATGAAGGCTTGCATATATCATCCTACTAATATTATAAATGTGAAAGTTTGTAAGGATGTTTGGATATTTGGATGTTTGGATGTTTGTCCCTCCTTCACGCTCTAACCATTGAACGGATTAAGCTGAAACTTGGCACACTGATAGTTTGAATCCAGGAATAGGACATAGGATAGATTTTATCCCGTTTATAGATTCCCCTGGGATGAATTCTACCTTTTCGTGGGCAAAGCCGCGGGTATCGTCTAGTTTTATACACATGTGAATTTATATGCCAAGAAACATACTAATCTTAATGATTATGTAGCTGTTACAGGTGTGTATAAAAGTAAAATTAATAAACGAAACAGTAAAAAGTGTACAGTTATTAATTTAGCACTTAACAGACTTCAGAATAGCCTTCAAAACGTTTTCATTGAATCCATAAATGTGAAGCGACGAAATTAATTTCCTCAACACGACGAACTCCCACGGCAATAACATTCTATTTCAATATTTACAGGCATTGAGCCGCGGCTCAAAGGGGGCTGTTCATAAATTATTTAAATAACTTGTCGGTCCTGCAACGATACATATTCTCTATAATATAGAGATTATCTTTGCATGATCTATAGCTTTTTACACGAATACGTAAGGAGGGTGATACTTTTCGAGCATAATAATGTATGTCTCAGACCAAAAAATATAACAGACTCAGTGTTCAGAACAAAAGGGTGAGGAGGTTTTTCTTATTTTTAAGATCTGAAATAATAATATGTCACCGAACACGGTCTTGCGAGAAATGTACCGGGAAACGTTATTATTTGTTATTAACGTTATGTTTTTCCCTAGTTAAACGGCGTGATAGATTTTAAAGTTTGACATGTCAATGGATTCGTCTCCATTATGACAGTGAAATAAGCTATAATCTGGTTTTTTTCTAGCTCGGATCGGATGACTTGATCCTGATTCCCAAGAGGATATATTTTGAATCAATATGCGTCGATATTAGCGTCAACGCTTTTAATTTCCGTAATAAGTGAAAACAAATAAAAGAATGAAGAGATAATAAAATTTCATTAACAAGAGTTTCATGATTAAGGTTTGTTATGATTAAAAAATATAATATTGTATCATGATTACCTAGTACCTTCACTTAATTAAATTATGTAACAAAACCTCATTTTATTAAACAAACAACCGTTGTGTTTGTGAATGTTACATCATAATATTATGTGTGTTATATACAAATTATAATTATACCTAACGCGTAAAGCTTAGGTACTAATCATTATGAATAGAGTCGTATTGAATTGTTCTCAATTTGGTAATTAAGCTCCATAAATAAGCTTTATCTATGTTTTATTTATAACTTATTTGATTTGACATTGAGAATAACGGTGAATATAAGAATATAGGTCTCGAGAAATATTAGTTTATTACAGTTACTTGAAATAGATATGGCTTGACATTATTTCACGAAGTTTTAGGCTAGGTACTTCGGAGAGTACGCTATCTTGTAGGTTTCAATTTTAAAAGATCTTTAGTAAGTTAATGAATTTGATATCGTATGGAAGAAAATTATATGGAGAAATAAGAAGAAAATTTTATGGAGAAATAAGCAGAGCATTAATATACGAGTAATTCAAGCTGTCCTTTAATTAATAGGTACATTGTTGTGTAATAAAAATGAAAGTATGAATAAGGTAGGTACCAAGGCATATGTTTATAAAATAACATAGAGCAAAATAAAAAACTCCACTGGTAAAAATGACGTTTTGACCAATTGTTGTTTATACTACAATTTAACCCAAAAAAACAACATAAACTTAGTCGAGCAATGACGAAATGCCGTCAATTTACAGACCAAATTACACTATAGCCAAATCTTACTTATACCAAAGTATTAACATAAATACGCGTTCCCTTTGTAAATATTCCCGCCGCTAACTAATCTCTGTCAAAGGCGAAATTCCCATCCGAAGTAGAGCTTTAAATCTACATTCAACAAGTTTATCGTGAGTCTGCATTTCGTAATTACAAGCTTTCAACATTCGTGTATTGACTTTAAAGAATTCAGTGTTGCTCTCATCAGAAAATAAGTGTTTAACGTTCGTTTTAACATTATATAATTACGTGATTTTACTGTAATTACGTTCTAAAACACTGTTCTTTGAGCATTATGTATATATTTTGTATGTTCATTTCAAGATGAGGTGTCATTAGATACATCGCCATCATGGGAGTGACATAGGTAACTAGTGGACCCGCCCTCGCTTCGCTTCGGTAAGCCTATGCCGAAACGAAGATAAAAAAAGAAGCCTAAGTTACTCCTTACTACATCAGCTATCCGCTAGTGAAAGTCCCGTCAAAATTGGACCACGATTTAAAGATTAGCCGGATCAAACAGACAGACGGACAGGCAGATTAAAA
>LGAG01000188.1:788421-803826 GCA_001278395.1 Lerema accius
CACACATACACACTCATATTAATTTTCCCGCACTATTGTTCTGTATTCCATGTTTTCTGAACATACAACGAATCTTTTACTAAGTTTTAGTTCGCTTACTATCCTTTACATTAAACGTTTTGAAATGGCTGTAGAACGTGCCAAAGAATTGACATTAAACACGAATCTTATAAAATCTAACATGAGTTTTTTAGGAGGAGCTTGAGTCAAATCTCACAACATCTCATCGTCGAAACGGGAGGTCGTAAAATGCCCAGAATCTCATCAGGTAATTAATGAAAATATCTAGTCGGTTGTCAGCTGTACTCATAATAAAAACACCAGTCGTGCGACAACATAAAATCCGCCAAAATACTCACATTTTCTAATAAAATGTTCGGTAGTTGTAACAGAGTAAGTTCAAACATGTTGCGAAATTTGTTTGCCCTCAACTTGTTACAGTTGTTTGCGGTTGTTACAGTTCTTGTAAATAAAGCCTGTTCTGCTTCTGAACTGTAATAATAGTCCAGTATGCTAGTATACTAGCATGTTCATTGGTTTACCCTGCAATGGTTTTTATGGCGATGAATTTAAAAGTGTCATGAAATTGGATAAATACGAGTATGTCTATAAATTTTTTTAAAAATCAAAAAATCCGACTGTTGTAACTATTTTGGGCGCTGGGGCGCTCTAAGTAAAATTTATAGCTTATTTTTTATTTTGAGTCACTCTCACAATTGAGATGAATCAAATGACACCTCACAAGTTGAAATCCGATACATCATTTAGGCTCTAGAGCGTGTCAAAGAAAATGACACCAAAAACACTTCCTTTCCCCACAGTACCGTCACTTAAAAATCACTTATTTATCTATCTCAAATTCCTCTTCGTAACCTTACTTGGATAATTCAAAAATACTAAAAACTAGCAAAATTATCCTTATAATAAAATAACTTTAAATTTACTGACCATATTTATAAAAAAAAAATCCGACGCATGCCAGCTTAATGAGGCAAAAATCAGATTTCGTGAGTCACTTATGGAACACGTATTAAGTGCAATTACCCTAAACTGGGTCAGTACTGGGCCAACACGTACCAGCAATCATCAGATATTAGATTACATCGTATTAAATATAAATTTCAGGTTTTCATGCCACACTGCTGCTTATGAAACCTTTAAACTGATTAAAATGGTTGAAGCTAAAATTCCGCATCGAGTAAGGTAAATGTCAAATATACTTTTAAACGAAAATTTAATTAGAATATTATGAACGTATTTTATACACGTATGATATTAGAATTAATTAGTACAACAGATTATTTAACCAA
Organism: Lerema accius; assembly: GCA_001278395.1. NCBI lineage: Eukaryota > Metazoa > Arthropoda > Insecta > Lepidoptera > Hesperiidae > Lerema > Lerema accius. Next base: position 789,732 of record LGAG01000188.1, read on the forward strand.
AACAAAGATTTTTAAGCCCGAGTTCAATGACTAAATCGTTGCTAATTCTTCACTAAAAATTCATTCCAAAATTGATCTTATAATATGCAATAATAAATGAATAATATTTTATTATTATTTATTATTAACTTCACGGATATTAATGATCATTAGAATATTCCCGAAGTTCCCTTTCTCTGATATTATTTAAAGTTTCTAATTCAAACGCAATTTCGAACAAACATTAAGTACGTATAGTATACTTAATGCCCTTTACGAAACGGGGGTAGATTAAAATTATAAAATTGACGCGCATATGTGTATGAATAAATGATCTCGAATTTGAATTTACGTTCAAAATTAGAACATTATTTCTTAGCATAACGGACTTTCTACCAATTGAACTGTATTATCGAGTCCATAACTGAATCACATAAATCATTCATCTATATTAAACTCCGTTGGGGTGGAATTCTACAAACTCGGCAAAGTTACCAGCAAACCCAATATAGGTCTGAATGAAACATTTGCTCTCGGTAAAGACTATGCCAGTGATTCTCAACCTTTTTAAGACTACACCGCACTAACATGTTTAGTAATATGATGATATCTATATAGTGCAATGGTTAGCATGTCTGTCTCTCGTCGACACAGTTTTGAAAACTAATTTAAAATTTCTGTTCTCGGTCTGTGTGTACACAATTTGTAGAGGAAACTATTTATACTAATAATATAAAGCTGTAGAGTCTGTTTGTTTGTAAGCTTGTTTTATAACTGTCTTTTTGCCTTAACATTTCATACAGATTAAAGAATGTTATACACACTTGTTTAATATGTGTCCGTTATTTTTAAATATTCAAGTTAAGATTAGTTTGTAACGCAAACTTTGAGGACCGCTGCACTAGGTCTTACCTTTCAGATCACGTTTAGTTGCGGCAATTGTTTTCTATAGGTTCCTGAGAGGCAAGCCTATGTATTGTTAAAGTAAACTTATTTGTAATACCTATTCCTATAATTATAACTAATACTTATGCTTTATTATGAAGTTGTACCTATCAATATTTATTCCTGGTGGAAATTATGTTCATAAGAATTTTAATAAATGATTTACTACAAAACCTAAATCGGTTATTCGATATAAATTTTCAAACTATGACTTAGGTACCTTTTATTTTTCTTCAATCACTTCTTTATTGAGATCGTCATCATATATTATTATTTACCTCCAACAAATAAAGCTTGTTAACTTTTATTCGATACAGCCTATTTTTTATGTAACTGATATATTTTTACACCAAAGTTTCAATATATAAAGTGTCGTTAGTACCCTCATCACGTAGTAACGCGGTAAAAGCTCGCCAAAAGTCGACGTCGGAAGCTTTGGATCGTTTGAAAGCTTGCGAACGGACCATGCTGATGTAGCTTATTTTATTCTGTTAATTTTAGCCCGTTTTCCTTCAGCAAATACAGAACGTAATGGAACCTAATTAAAATTGGATTTAAGTTAACGTTTCTACTATCAGCGATCACTTGTACATATTCTTTCGAATTTTTTTGACAAAATTCGAAAAATATTTAGGTATGTTATACTTAACTTATAATAAATCTGTAGGTATTTTTATTTAGATAAGTAGCAATCGCCCACAGCTACGCCCGCGTAATTTTGCCGTTTTCGCAATATTTTTTATTACTGGTCCTATCCTATTTATCTTAGCGTGATTTTAATAGCCTATAGAATCTTTCTAATCGGTCCAGTAGTTTCTGGGATTAGCGCGTTCAAACAAACAAACTCTTCAGCTTTAATTTATTAGTATCTATAGATATAGATTTGATTACACTACAGGTCGTATTGTGATGTGAAATTTTAACAAAAAAAATTAACAGTACAAAGTCAAAATATTTTACACGGCATGCAGTACTAACAAGTGAAAAATTTGACGAGAAATCAAATTTGAATTTTGACATAATTAGCATGTGAATTGCTTCATTGTGAATTAATGAGCATCATAATGTGTAATGTATCAAAATTAAAGCGACAGCCGAATATTTAATATCAGAATCCATAGAATTAGTCATCACCATAATTATTGTGGGTTATAATTTGGAGTTAACAATGATTAACTTTATGAATTCAATTATTTTATTTTACATGGTATAAAACAAGTATTTTGCGAGATGTAAAACTTCACAAAAAAAATCTATTTTCTACTCACGTCATAATTCTAAGTTTAGATTATTTTCAATTAAATAATATAGATACATTGATTATTACAACAAAGTCTAAATCAGCAAAAAACTTTTTATTGCAAAACATAATCTCATGCATGCCTTATCAAGACATTTAAATAGTTAAATATTTTAAAACATGAGTATATTAACTACTTTTTTTCACGTAGACTATCATATTATTATTATTATTTACAGTTACAGTTCAAAAACCTTAGTACCCTTGTCACGTAGCGACGCGGTAAGCGCTTAGTTCCATAGAAAGCTTTGAAATTCTATTCTATTCTACTGTAACTATTCCAAGTTGACTCTAGCTGACGTAGACTGACGTCGCGCTGACGTAGCGTCCGATGGTAAGGTAACTTTACCTTCAATTTACTATTAGGCTATAATGTTTTGTATCGTTAAGGAATTTTAAAATGCTTTATCTAAATGATTCTTTTGATTAATTAATTGCTGCAATCCTTACATAGCTGTAGTGATAAACTGGCAATTTTTTACAGTTATTTTTTATACACCACCTGAAGGCCTTCACTATGTCCTAAATCCTATCGTCACATGTTAACAACCCGAACTGATGACTTAAGGTGCCTTTTAAAGCAGGGAAGCGCCAAGAAATTTTTCCCCTAACGGTCACCCATCCACTTTTCAACCGCACCCGTTTTTGCTTAATTTCCTTGATCACTTATGATTAACAAAAACCGCAGGAATATAGGCGGTTCTATACGATAATTGCAAAAGTAAAATTTTCACGAATATTCCCTATTTTGTAGTTTTAAATTTTAATTAATTAACCTGTACTTTTAACCTACTATATAGGCAAGAGGTTAATTGATACCTATAATAGAACCACCCAACTCTTCGTTATAGTTGATGCTGTGATGTAATCAATTAAGCTAAGTAATTGCTGGAGGCATCCTCTCATATGTACGAGAGCTTTCATGTCTCTGAAAGCTATGTGAATTAATTTTGCCATTAAGTTCATTTCTATATGTTGCGTAATATGGCCGTATGTAAATAATATGCACATTTTGTTCATATTAAAAGTAGGTATCAATTATGATAGTTATCAGGTAACTATAAAAAAAACTATCACAAAATTTACAAGCAAAAGTTATGTTGTCAAGTTATATAACTTGTCACTTGTACAATGAATTTCTGTATACTTCTAAATATTTTTTTATTAATGAAATAAATAAAAGTAGTGCCAAGATTGTTTTACTTTTTAAATCACGACGAAAAAAACGAGGTATACAAGCTCATTTGCTATTCTCATACCACAAAAAGTCGTATAATAAAGTACACTCACGGAAAAAATATATCGCTTCTTGCACTTTTACTCGCCAAGCCTCACTCATTCCGCCTGTCAATTTACTGTATTCTGCTTACGAATGGACAGCTACAGAGTGGACGAAATTTATATCGTATTCCCACTGAATTAACGTCGAAATTAAGTACGAGGGATTATTCATCGCGTTATTTTATGAATATCATGTAAGTATAAAGAATATCATTGATATTGATACTCAGGTTGTCATTCCATTTTATTTTAATGATTCAGGATGTGAAATATTTTTTTTATTTATCAATAGCTTTTGTTTTGTAGTCGTTTTCAGTTGTTTTATAATATGAAATAAATGACATGATTTAATAATAAATCAATTTTGTAACTTAAGGTTTGCTTTAGTATGAGTCATTATTGCAGAAATAATTCGTATTTTAAGTACACTCTCGAGCTTGCTTTTGCGAAATAAGTCCTAATTTAAAATAATTGAAAGTAATATACCGTGTTTGCACTAAATATTTCGCAAAAAGCCACAGCGTAAGAGTCAGAGTTGCGGTTTGTCGACCACGGCTCTATGCTACTTCAATTTATTATGAGGAGATACCCGTTGCTTTAATTGCTTGGTTATAGGTAAAAGCCATATTACACAATAAATTATGCAAAATGTAAGTATAGAGTACTCGTTTCGGTTTCTACAGCAAATGGAATTATCAATTAGCAAATATTTGGTACACTTGTTGGTGTCACAAATGATCGTCAGAAAGTAGTAATTATTAATAGAAAAAAAAACCTGAGTGCAAATAAGTTGTATGTCAACAAAATTAATCAAATTTTAATAATTGTGGGGGAGGGATGTCGGTATGTCAACAAAATTATTTGCCATGTCACTCTCAAAATCGTGACAAATTAAATGACATCCCATACGATGAAAGCCTGTTAAACAGTTAAGGCCTAGAGCGTGCCAACGAAAGGACGTACATACATATATACATACATATACAGCGTATACATACGTACGAAAAACATTACCCTACTGGCGTCGTCGGGTAAAAATAAGGCTCCATTATGGTGTCCATGAGTGAAGTTTCCTTTTTACAGTAACAGTAAATATACGTGAAGTATACATAAATATACGTGAAGTATACAAGTTTATACATAATACACGTGTTGTAAATAATGCAGCTAAAAGCTTTTAACGAGCCTTACCGCTACGACCGACCACAGGACTGTTAGATTGTTAGGTAGCGTTGATTGCCTCATAGATATTGCTGGTTACCTATGTAGTACTCCTAAATAGTTGAAAGCACTTTACATTCCATTATTTAGGTACTAAACTTTATAAGCTACCATGTATGGTTAGTAAAGAGAAAGGACGTCTGGCAATTTTAATACATTGTTGGTCTTAAAAAAAACTGCGCGACCAGACCTAGGATTATTTCCAATAGCTAGGCCTCACTAAGAATTTAAATTGCACTGCACTGCACCTGCATTTTATTTTTTTGTTTTTGCATAGTTATTTATTATTGTAATAAACTTAAATAAGTACTCAAAAAACGTTGTTATATTGTTAAGCTCATAGAATTAGTTTAAAGTCTATACATATAATATTCTTATTTTCGGCTGCGAATTTATTTAGACCTGAAAGGATACCTGATGTCCTTTGGTTCATAACGAACAAACAACAATCATTATTAATATCCGAAATTTTAGGTATATCTTAGTTTTTAAAACGTTACTTCAGTCATATTTTTGCAACCAGCTTTGATTTTAAACAGGTAACATTTTTAATAATATACATTAATAATTTTAATTTAATGAGTTAAAAATATAATGAAACAAAAATAAAATGACTGCAATACACCATGAGGGTAGGTTGCGACATTAGCGAGGGTTGCCTTTAATTGCCTTAATGCCTTTACATTCTGTTCTAAAGGTTAACATAAAAAAACAATGCTCTGTTTACACACCACTGAGATACAGTACAAAATAGTTTTTGCCATTTTCATCATTACCATATCCCACAATAATTTCATTGTCCGCAAATTAAAATTCTCCATCCTAAAGATAACCTGGTCCCTTCATAACAAAAGAACGTACCTCTAAAATAATTTCGAATAAACTAAAATTTTAATAATAGTTTGCTCATTACCGTTCCCGTGGAGGCGTTACATTGTGCTCGTAATTGCATCAGGCGTCGTCGGTATAGTGTGTGAAGTCATTACCAGGACGCTATGGAACGCTCGCGGAGTGGCGTAATGAAGTATGCTTCAAATTAACTTACGTGGAACATGGGTAGCGAGTATATTGTTGATATACTTCGATCAAACGAAGCGATTTACATTTCACGAGTATATTAGTTGGAATTATTATTTTATTATTAAGTTAAATATTAAACATTAGAATTAAAGTTAAATTGTGCTCCATCATTTATTTTTATTTACATAGTTATTTTATAAGTAACATCACAAATTAGAGCAAAAACACATGATTGTCTTTTCTATTTCGTGATCTAAGAAAGTTTTTTATTTCGTGTAATACGTGCGTTCATTAATTCAAGAAATTTCAAAGAACAGAGAATTATCTAGCGTTATGTTAACGCTGTAGATATTTCATATTCTCACTTCATTTTCTCATACATTAAAATAAATACTGAAGCCGAAGAACCGATGGAAATGATGATGAATGCTTTCAAACGGCTTAATACGGCTCTTAGTTTCTGATTGCTTGCGAACACTTGCGAAAAGCGTTTTATATTTTATTTTACTTTATTTCAAGTATCAGAATATTCAGTTTGGTGATGATAAATTCTATGCTTGAATTGAACGGCGATGATAATAATTTATGAAAACGGAAAGGTGTGTTAAAAGTTTGAGTTAAGTACTTATTATTTAGTGAGTTCTGATGCGGTTGAAGGAATGATAAAGGATATACGTTGTATACATTTGAGATAATTTAAACAATCCTAATTAATGACGTAATTAGAGTTAATGGAAACTGTTGATTTTCAATTCATGAGACACATTAAAAATACAAAGTTGCCTTAACTGTAATAAGAAAAGAAACAAAATGCTTAAAAGTATTACATTGTTGGAGCAAACATATACATTCATATCTATATCTCGAAATAATGAATACGCATCAAATAGCTTCTTCCATTGTCATTGCCGTGACAATACATTCAAGATCTGTGAAAAAGAGTACCTAAATGAGATGGTGATGGAAGCTTTCAAAGCTTAACGTAGCTTTCAGTGGCTGATTGTTTTTTACAATAGCACGAGGGGCATTGTTCATGCCACTAGTATTTCTGTTGAGCACTGAACAATATTTCTGTAGCGATTGCCTATTTTTAAAACCGAGACAATGTATGACTATTTAGCTTATATTCGAGGTATGGATTCTTTCATTATAGCTTTCATTGTTTGGATATTTCTGCTTTATTACGATGTTATTTTTAGATGTTTTTTGTGGTGTAATTAAACTAGATAGGGGAAAATATTATCAGTACCTTATATTATCTATATCGAGTATAACCCACTGATAAATAAATAATACCTATAAGCATTTAATAACATACAATACATTTAGACACTATTTATGCATATAATAGGAATTATGATTTAATGTAAATGATATTTCAGTCAGCATGATACGAGTATATGTACATAAGATATAAGTAAGCAATATTAAAGTTGTACCATGTATTTAAAATAATCGCAGCACTCATATCCCCCAAAACAATGAATCAGCGTACATAACACAATGAGTCATACCACCCCTGTAGGGTCTAGACGAGATAGGGTCGGTCAACAACGGAACAATTTCAGAGTGAAAACAAAATCTGCTGCGCTTTTTGTGTGCAGTCACGATAATAAATTCATACGGACTCAGTGAAACTTTATAGTCATTACCATACGTTATACATGATTTAATTAGTCATCACCATAGCAATTATTCTGGTAACACATTCCTACATGATATAAGCGTAAAATCTTGAGCAATGCTATTAGAAATATTCTTTCTAATAATATTATTTTCCTTGTTTATGTAACACTGCAATTAATAATTTAAACAATTATTAATAATCGCAAATAATACCTAATTTAAATAATACAATGAGAGTAAAAACAAGTGCAAAAATAAGAAAGAATATTAAAAAAACAACATTACAAACACAAATGAAAATACAAAAAATAAATAATTAACTCAGATACATTACAGGTACCTAGTTCATAATGGTTACGTTACGTATCATATTCTGCATATTAAAAGTGGGTAATATTGAAAAATTATAAATTAATTATTAAAATTAAAAAATATAATTACAATTACACTGTAAGGTGTGAGTCACAGGGTTAATACAAGTGAATCACGCGGCGCCCCGCGTCCCCTGATCGATATCGGCGTCTAGACAAATAAACAGGCGACACGTCATGCACCCACAACCCTCAGTCGCCCGCCACTACCCACTAGGGATGTGCTTTTGCATAATTGTAACCGAAAAATCATATCCGAAAAAAAATATAAACTCATAATGATACGTGATGCTAATGGTATGATCGGAAAAATTATTTTTTTAATAATTTTAATTAATAACAGCGCGTATGGTGCAGTAGTTACCATGTCAGATCAGGGTTCAATGTGTCTTAGGTTCGATTCCCAGAGAGGCGGAAGTTTGAACTATGAATTTCAATTTCTGCTCTGAGTCTGTGTGCTAGTAGCTTTCTGAGCTTTCAAACTCGCCAGTGATTACCTAATCTCGACCGTACAAATGTTTGTGGTTAGCTGAACATTTGCGCAACTGTTTTCCGTTATCCAAACGAGCTATCGCTTCCAACCCTACGCAGTGGATAATATCGAATAACACATAATAGGTACGTTAGCTAAATAGCTGTTATTTATAGCAATTTTCGGGCCGCCGATACTATCGATTTGTTCGGCACAGTTTGGCTCCGCGGGCCGATCTATTCTGTGATTAAGTTGGGTTTATAAGCTTTGGCAGGCTTTATTACCGATCTAAATGCAAGTGATATATTGTCCGAATTATTTGGTTAGTGTGCTTTTCATAAATCAGTAGTTTACGTTATATAACAATGCATTTAAAAAAGCAAAATTACATTTAGCTTTTTAATAACGTTTTCTGTTGTAATGTTTATAATATTATTTCATTTAATAATACATTATTGATACAATGTTCAAGACACTCAAAACGTGTATTATTCATTGTACTGTGCTCCAAATATTCGGTGTATTAATTAGAATAACAAAAGACATTAGGAAAATTATCACTTCCATGAAATCTTATGTGAATTCTAAAAGATTGTATCAATCCTAAATTAATCCTATTGTATTATTCATAAAACGCAATAGCGTAGTGTAAATATATCAAACGCGATAGATTGAGCAATTAGTGTCGATTTGAATCCAAACGATTGAGCTTCAAACCAAACAGAGCACGGCGTTGTGTAATATCCGAAAGAGTAAAAGGGAAAAATGTCCATGTATCCGAATATCCGAAAACAAATTTCGTAGTTAAACCCTATATTACTTTAGCATGATATTTTTACTTATCAAATGACTGATTGAATATTTTAATAGATGTAAAAATACTTGCCTAAGGTAAATGTTTTATAGATATTCAACGATTTTGATTCCCTAGAGTATTTTCTTAATCAAAATAAGCGTACCAACATGATTTTCTTGTACATGCATCAGTAACGAGAGTTTCTTTTTTCATGCAATTTTTTTTCTGGGTATGTATGTAAAAGCACCGGTCGGTTTTGCGTTGCCAGTTTCCGTCTAAGAAAAAATTGTTTTAAAAACCGAATTTTTTGGTCCCTATAGAGACCAAAAAAACTTTTGTTAATTTATTGTCTATCTGCCTATTTATTTGTCTGTCCGCCTATTTCGGTATCCAGCGGAAACCACTGGACCTATTTCGATGAAACTTTCTACGTTCGAAGCTTATATATCTAAGATAGTTCTTGAATAGTTTTCATCCCGGAAAACCGTTTTATTCCCGCGGGATAACGTACCTCTAGTCAATAAATAAAGACCGATGCCCAAGGGTTAATCGGACCTTGACTATTAGTAGTATTCCCTGTACTATAACCATAGCTACAGCTACTACTCTGAAGGAGTTGTAAACTAGTGTAAAAGGGTCCCTAGACGATCATAATGTCACCATACTAACTTTCGGGTAATCGCTTCAAGTGAGGCAAAAAAACAAATGAAATTATTCCTAAATATTAAATGTAGGTAATAGTTTTTGTAAGCTGACGTTCCAATATTTTCTATATTTATTTTGTTCTTAGAAAGATATTTTTATGTTTTCTTAATGTTCTAATTTACGTAGCTTGTCTTATTGCAAGTTAGTTTTCGTCATCACCATTTCAAACAACATACTTTCCCCTATCTTTTTTACTTATACAAGTGTCTGTTTTTAAATCTATTACAACAATGCAACGTCGCAAAGAGCAATATCAAAATAATATTTTTTTGATACCTACAATGGACATTTAATAAAATAAATATTTCTGAGTATGACATTGAAATATCAAGTAGGTAAGTATAAATAATTGAATGCGCCGACACTTTTATAATGGTTGAAAACAAGGATATCTGTATGAAACAATGACAATTAATTAAACGTTGTACGTGTTACCCAAATTGTACAGAATGACTGCACCGTCAGATTTAAATTATGGTGGCGCCCGAAGCAATTATCGCCATAATTTGGCTGAAAACAGCTTAAAGCTCTCGTTCTATCGACTGTGGGGGCTTAACAACATTGTTTATATGACCTGTTTGTGGATTAAAAATAAAGTTGATGGTTTACTTTACGACCGAAAGTCGACCTTAACTCATTATTTCAATTTCAAACATTAGACTATAGACTCTCACTGACAGATGTCAATTTCAACATTAAATTATGCTATATCTCAAACTCATTTTTAGAAGGGATTTTTATTCCTTAACCTAATAAACCTATAGAATACATTGAGCAATTTACTCAAATTGTGGATTAAATGACCGAAAATAAAACTTTGACAATTTTATTAATGACCACTTAAGTTAACTACTAACCCCTCTAACAAGCTGCACTGAAGCAGCGTGGTGAAATATGCATTAAGCCTGCTCAAAACTTACATCAAAAATGTAAGAAATGTTGTAAGAAGGTTGTAAGTCTACTTGAAAATGCGTTTTATACCACGAAACGTGACGTGTAAATATTTAACACTCAAAGTTAGAAAGAGTCATAAGAAATTTATGTTGCGATATTCCAACTTGTAAGAATAGTCTCAAGTTGTACTTGAAACTTATATATTTTATTATTCGCCTGCCTACAACTTAGAAGCCAGGAGCAGGTAAAACGAATACTGAATAACGAATTTAGCTAAAAGGATCACTAGAGGTTTGGCCCAATGCTAACTTTTTAGTAACACTACGAAAATCAACTATTTATCCCAAAAATATTATGAAGTATGCGAAACTAGATCTTTGAAAGACGAGAAAACTCAACTTCAGTGTTATGCCGCCTGAACTTTTATGCCACTTAAAACTCCAATGTGTTATGCCGCTTGAAACTACTTGCTTATGCCGCTCAAAACTCTACTTTCTTATGGCGCTGGTAGGCCTCAGAATTTATTAATTGTCATTCAACTATAACAATTTTACTAAAAACAAATTGTCATTGATTGTGTTTTATTAAAAGATTATAAACTAATTTAAAATTATGGTAAGTCTATCTCATTTTTTTTTATATCGACCTTTATTAGTTATTTATACTTTATTCTAGTTAAATTCACTGAAAATTCTACTGTAATTACTTTAATTAATAACTTTCAGAACTGACATTAAAAAACCCATTACATTTTTTATATTCGTTGGTTACAGTACCTGCTCACATTTATCAATTGAATTAAAAAACCTCAATAAAAAGCCATTTAGATTTCTATAAAGAATTTACAGTTATTTTTACCATTTATTTTCATTTCTGGTTTATCGTATATAGAGATCTGGATGGCATAAAGGTAGGTAGCCTTTGCCCGCTCAGCTAGTAATCCACCAATACGATTGATATAAAACCTCGGCATTCAATGCTCTTTTGAAGTTATATTCGTTGCAAAAATTTCCCAGTAAAATATTTGAAAGGCTTGAATAAAACAATCTCAATACTTCTTATTCTTAAAATGAATGCTAAAGCTTCTGAAAAGTTTTATTTATAACAACTTACCAATAATAAATTGGTATTAAATAAATATATTAATTTTAACAGGTATATTTATAGTAAAATAAACGTAAACTAGTTGTCTTGTTTGTAAGAAAATTGACTCTATTGTGTATAACTATTGAAAAAAAATTTGCAAAAATATAAATCCAATAACATTAAAATAAAATAATAAAATGAGTAAAACATTAGAAACCTGATCAAAACGAGTAACAATTACCATTACAATTATTACTTTTAAATAAGCCAAAAGCAAGCGCTAACAACAGTTAACCAAGTTATTTCCGACAACCACTAACTTTACATATTCGTATTCAGGATTATAACAACTCGCGTAGATACTGGCATGTTGGAAAATTGTTATTTCTGGCAGCCGAATGGAAAACTAAATTCGAAATTCGATCAAAAATATTCTATCCACGTCAGTCTAGCAACATGCTATGATTGAAAACTGTGACCGCGTTCCCCGTCTGGCTTGCGAGCAATATTGCACGTCCAGCGCTTTTACAAGCCATGATAAAACCGTTAGGGAAATACGACTTTATTTGCTTTTGTTTATTCATATCACAATATTCATTTACGACTTTATTAAAATAGTAAAGACTGCTTACATATAATACGTGTACGTGCTTATTGTCATATTTGTGTTTTCGTACATGCCAATGTACATAAGTAAATGTTTATGGCTATGTAATGGGATCTTTGAACTCAATTGTCTATTACTAAACGGTTTGTGTAGTCAATTTGTTTTGTTTTTGTGTTTTATGAATTTCCATGACGTAGGACTTGACGTTTAATTACTTTTTTGATGATATCAAAAATAAATTGATAAATAAGGTAAGGTGGGGTAAGACTAACACACAGTGCAAGACTAACACTGTCTATTATCTCGATACGTATAGCTTAATTATACGAAATTCTTCCAGTCTGTAAGATAGAACAAACGTAAATGTCCTCGGCTAAAACACACACATGTCGTTTCTTCAAGTGCATATCGAGATAATAGACAGTGTTAGTCTTGCCCCGTGTGTTAGTCTTACCCCACCTTACCTTATATTAGAAAATCGTTAATACTAGCTAAATCGATTAAAGGTTGTAAAGAGAGCCGTATTTCAGATTCAGTTTCAGTGAATGAAGTTCATTTGCACTTCACAACAGTTTGAAATTCAATTTCGAAATAGGAACACGAACGAATCACTGAAGAACGTCCCTACGTATGTCACAAGAGTGACGGTGATTGATTGAAAACTGCATCGGCAATATCGCACGGTATTGCATTTGTTTCTTTTTCGCGTCAGCTACATTGCGTCTTAACGCGTTAATTAAAGTGTTAACACCGGGACTATACCGTTTAACTTCTTATTTCAATTGATATTTAATAGTTTAAAGTAATCCATGGATTCAAAAACACAAGTAAGAATTTTGCATGACTGAATATGAAATATCCCACAAATATTTCAGGATGGTTTTTGTATATCATTATAAGTAATAATATCCCCAGAAAATTAAAAAAGTATTAAATCGCATTTAGTTGCCTATAAAATAATTTCTCAACTCAACGTAACAATTAAGTAAATACAAGTATTTCATTATTTCTTCAATAAACTACACCATAGTCTTGTATGCACAATAACTCCGCATTCTAAATTCAATTACAAAGTAAAAACGCAGTCGAGAAAAAAGTCCTGTTCACTCTGATAACGAAGGCGAATGAACATTGATTGAATCTTTTTTTTTTAATCCTTGACAATATTGCACCAGTTTGCCGGAAATATGATAGAACCGTCAGGGAAATCAAGAGCTACCCTATGCAGTTATTTAAACTTTAAAAATGGAACTTTACTGAATAACTGAGTATTCTTAATTTAATTTTCGATAGTATTTATATTGTTCACTCATTTATGTTTTTATGTATGTAATAATTACTCTGTTAATTTAATAAACATGTATATTACATAGATACAGCATTCCTTCGTTGAGGGTGCTATAGACAAGATCAATAGGCCAAGGCCACACACCATCATCATCATCAACATCACAACCCATAACTGTCCCATTGCTGGGCTCAGGTCTCCTTTCATAGTGTGAGACTATGACTCATATACGACTCATATAATATATGTCGTCTTACTTAAGGTGCAAAGTACCTAATACTTAAGTTACTTAAATACCTAGGTAAGTAATAGTGCCTAAGTGTCATTTACTGTAACTCAAGGCGCGACTAACTTATTAATTGCTAACTTTGTGGTGTTTGAAAGGTAGACGTGACAAATTTTTAACTTAAAAGTTTCCAAAGTTGCCAACCACATTTAAGTTGTGGTATTCCAAGTTGCCAACAAACTTGGGACTTCGTAGGGTCTATTTAAATTAGCTAGTGG
>LGAG01000188.1:812616-834009 GCA_001278395.1 Lerema accius
GCTTGGTACACAGCATTCTGTTACCAAATGTTTACTACACCTTCGTTTGCTTACTGTTCCTTTTGTATTCGAAGTCTTACTTTACAAATAACAGAGCTCAAAGAGTATCGGCTTGTGTTTTATTGCTGTTTGTATGAACCGCGATATATTGGACATGTATTACATCAGTACTTAATTGTAGATTAAAAAAAAAATACGTGCATAAGTGTATTATTGACACCTACGTATATAAATGATTTTGAATATTTTTTCAAATTGGTAACTAAATATTGTTGCTAAGTCGTTGACTATATAAGTACCGACTAAACTCAAAAATACGCTGTAGCGCATTTTCTTCTTTAGAAAGTGCGCAGTAATTTCAGGCAACTTTTAGGAAAATCTGATAAACAAAACGGAATATAAATATCCAAAGTCGTTATACAGCGAGGGGTTCAACCCCCTAAAACATTATGAGGGGCGCTAAACAACACGTTACATCGTAAACACCTGCAATTGTATTTAATTTGCATACTTAAAAACCCTAGTCGACCTCCACCAGAAGTGCCCTGTGGTGCTATTCTTGTTTTAAAAGTCGTAACGATGTCGTAACGATGTCCTAACGACACGGATTAGTCGTTGATACATTGTTGATAACATCTCACAACCTAGTAATTTGAAAGAGGTTTTGCCATACTTAGAATCCTGTTAAGAATGTAATTTCGATGTTTGGATCGATTATGTAAATACGCTTTTTAACAAATTTGGATTACATTTTCCATCTACAATTGAAAGATTTTGGATTATCTTCAACTATGTGTGTATTGCAATCGAATTTTACACGTAAAATTTAAAAATAAAATAGTTAAAAAAATGTTTCACCTATCATTACTTATTTACCAGTAAAGTTTTTCATAAGCAGCAATTTCCTCAGTAATTACTCCAAAGTCTTGTCTCATAAACCTCAAATAGAATCCCAATCGTACTAAAAGTAGTTGAAAGAGTCGTTGGCTTCTATTCAGGAGACCAATGCCTTGTAATAAGCACATTCGATCGAGGTTTATTTGGACTTTATCCCTCCGTCGAGCCTTGGATTCCCACTTGTTTTGAAAGTACTTCAATAAGGAAAACCTAGGATATACATATATTTATCCACGTATAGAGATATCATAAGAAAAACTTTCCGATAGATGTAATACTCATTATATTTATCACTGTATAAATATTGTGTTTTTTCTTAAACAACCTTAACATTACATTATTATGTTGATTTTTTGTGAAAAATGTTGGATAATTTAATGTTTTCTCCAATAAGTAACGTGTTACATATCTTATTATTATCCTATACTCGTAAGTCACAGTCTGAGACACGCTAATACGAAAACACTTGATTGAATCGTTTGTAACTATCTACCTTAATACAGTGAATCAGCTAACGGGTCACTGAACTTACGGTACATTAACCCCATGCCTAGTTTTAGAAACTTCAAGTGAAACTATACACCTTACACACAGGCCAAAAAATATACAAACGCAGTCTTTGGAAGCGTAGCAGGGAAAACATAACGTTCATAACAATTGATAACATTTTCCGGTACATTTCTTAGCAGACTGTACTCGGTAAATGTCAGATCGTAAAAAAAATTGTCCTCACTTTTTTGATCTGAGACCTGACACTTGACAAATCATCTTGACGACAAGTACAAAAATAAATAAAAAATATGCAATAATCCCTAGCAATTAAAATGTTGATAACTCCTAACCATTAATCATTATTAAAACAATAAATAAAGCCGGCAAGAGCCCGGAAATGCTTGTAATAAATTAACCTGTATTCAAGGTGGCTGACCCCTAGCTTAAGATTCGCAGACTACGGAGCTATAAGCGCAGACTCCCCTAGCAATTAGCAAAACCAATTAAACTGCAGGACTCACCGTCTGTGGAGATTGAAATTTGATTATACTCAGCGATATTGACATTTAGCAAACATTAAACAGGGGGTATACCTAGGTTTATCGTAAGTTATTACTTTTAAATCTAAGTTTCTCAAGACTACGCAATTATCTTTACCTTTTAAAAGTACGCTAGTGGTTCATTGACTTTATGTTAATTAGCAAAATCTACATTGTAATAGTTAGTTCTTCCTAAATAATATAGTAAAGAAAGTTATTTCTTTCGGTTGCGATTTAGAACTTAAAAGCCTCGAAAAAATCACATTTCAATAGTAATTTTAAAGTAACTTTGGACAAAAAAAATTATATTATAATCTAACAAACCTAAGCTAAGAAAATCTAGAGAAAAATACGTAGTAAAAATGTAAATCTAACATCTTTAAATCCTCAAAAATAATAGGCATTGGTACCACTCTAGTGTTTACGCAATTATACAAACCAATTAAACACCTTGATTCAAAAGCTAAAAAGGGTAAAACAATGAACCCTCAAAACGAAAAGGTAGTATGCGACAACAATGAAACAAAACGTAAACGAAAGTATTTAACTGTTATTCGGTCATTATTCCGTCTAGAATTGGTCTTGGTTAGCAATTAGGGACACCAATTAATAGTCGACAAGTGTCCCTCACCTGAAAGATTGTCATCATCTGATCATCTATGCCGTAGAGTCTAGTGGATGAAGTTATATAAATCCTTCCTTATCATTATAAAAGTTATAAAAGAAACTTTCAAGTTATAAAAGAAACCAATAACACATTTTTTCAACAGTTAATAACAAAGAACTTGTTCTAGACATAGTACTAATCCCAAAAGCACAGATTCATTATCCCAGAAGCAACCCTTTCCAGCCATCCGAATTGTGCAGCAAAAAGAAATTGGAACGCCTATTTTTGTCTTATCTTTTTCATTCACGGAATGACGACAAAGGACCACATTAGCCGCCGCAGTAATGAAACTTTTTGGTACTACCGCCGCGGGCTTCAATTCGATAATGAATTGCGAAAAACTACGTAACTAGTTTCAACTTTCAAAATTGAAACTTGTTTTGAATTTTGGCTTACCCTCGATTCTTCGTTCCATGGATTTCAATTATACCGAGAATTAGTGGTTGTTTTGAAATATCCGTTACTTGGAATTCAATTTATTTCAATTAGAATTTGATCGTGAAATATTAAATGTGTTTTCAATAGCGAAGTTCCAATGAAATATGGATTAATAAATCTAGATTTCTTTGAATAACTTCGGGTTTTCTTCAAATAAATAATGATTTATTAGTTAGGTTCTAGAAAACCTGTTTGCTTTCTTAATCTACTTTTATTATTTAACGTCATTAAAAGGTTAACCTATTTATTTTTTATTATTTCCAATGTTAAATCAAGTATGATGCGATTACTAATACACAAAGAAATCTCCTTAAAAGAAAATTGTTTGTTTGTTACGCCTTCTTAACTTAACTACGAGTAGTAATCTAATCGGCCAGGAATTTGTACAATTATTATCAAGAGCAAAGAAAAGGACAAAGCATTAACAACTGCAATTGAACTGAAGAAAATAATACCTAAACTTATAGATATAAATGGTAAATTTATCAGAAGCGCAATTTCATCGTGTTAACACTCACCTCGAAACCAGTCGCATTTAGAGGACGTATCGCAGTAAATCAAATGTCTAAACATGTATCCTAAACAAGTAAGACTTCGTGAGTATCCATGGCTGTTAAAGGATCATGATCCTAATTGTACTATGACACGGAAGGCTTAAAGCCGAGAATAGCTTGTCTTTCATCAGCTAAAAGGTCCGGTTGAATTGTAAATGGCACTCATTGACTATGGATGTAGGGCTAAACGAAGTGTGTGACCGACGAGCGACTATCCAAGATTGGATAGTGTGGGAGGTTATTTGTATTTGAATTGAATGCCCTAAATCTGTTTTAAATAAAGCCTCCTTATTTGAATGCTCGGGCGTCTTCAGATCAATAACATCTAAGGTTATTTATTAATGTTGTCTAACCAGTGTATGAGTAAATAAGTACCGAATTTAATTTAGTTTGTATTAATTCTGTTTGCAATAATCCGCAGGGACAAATTAAAAGATTAATATGCACGTATCTTTGCTAAATAGTACCCCAATGAAAGATTCAAATACCTTTGTGGTTATGATAAAAGATGGTAAGGCTTTACAAGGTAGGTGCTAGGGAAATCTAATTTTATCAAAATACCTACATACATAATGTAGGATTTATCATCATCATTCCTTAAGACTACGTAGAAACATAAAGAAATGTACTCGTATTAACACTATACATTATAGTACTTCTAACACTAATAAAGGACGACCAATTAAACTTAAATTAAACATAGGTACCTAGTTTTGGTTGATATAAAGTTATAAAATCCGAGAAGTTGACCGGCTGTCTTTGACAAAGTTTCTCAAATACTAAGACAGAAAAGAAAAATACTACAAGCTGATACAATATAGTCTGCCATAATATTATGATAACGCTCTTCGCGGAAGACCATTTTGCAGACAAAATCAAGTTACCGTTATCTCGTAGCTTTTGCAGCGACAAAGTTTTAACTTTATTTTAAATAATGGTCTATTTACTTTGCAAGTACGAAACAAAATAAAACAAGTTGTCATTAAACAGTTTTCCGCGACTTGATTGTGCAAAGAGCGCAAATTGTTATGAAGGGTACTACAGCGATATTTGACGACAGCCGAAAATTTGCGCCGCAATGTCGTTCAACTATATTTGATTCTGAATATTTGTTTTCTGCACAAGATAAAATTTGTTTTACAAAAAAATATTATAACTAAATTGTTTACGACCTCAGTAACTTCGCATGTACTCGTAGGAAGAGTGAATACCTAATGCCTCCAACTCCAAAAAAAAGTAAACTTTACCGTACCAACATAGGTTTAAATTTTAGAGTTTAATCTGTATGTAACTTAAAGCATTTTGCTCAACAATTACTTTTATAATTAATATAAAAAAAAAACAAAAATCTCTGTTTCCAAAATTTCTGGGGATTGGCAGTGCTGCCCTTAAAAAGAATTGTCTATGACATTCTCATAACAGAGGAGCATCGTTACTTGCTTAAATCCAACAAGATGTTTCGCCACAGTGCTAGCATTTTTCTAAAAACAGAGTCTAAACTTGAACCCTTCATGAAATAAAACCCCGTGTATTTCAAGCCACGTCACTGCTTTCTCATCGCCCATAAACAATACAGTGTCTGGGGTTGCACTAGAAATGCAATTGCATCAGAAACGCATAGTCACTGCATTATTCAGTCGTTGCTAGCTTTTGCTTCGTCCATTTGCTATGAACTATGACGTCACTGAATCGAGAACGATGTCGCAAGTTAAGCAAAACATAGCGTATCGTTTGAATGGTTCATGAAATTCATGACTTCAACATATACAAGGAAAATATATACCTACTTGCTGAACGAAGAAAAAACAAAAGAGAAATGATTGCCAATGCTTCAACGTAGACTCAAATGATCACTTGTTTCAATCGAGAAAGTAATAACATGGAACTTCTTTATATTTCGGCAGTAGAAATTGAAAAAGACCCAATTTTACTAGGACGGTTAGGATGTATTGATAATAATAAAACAAGCGGCTTTAATGAATTGAAGCGAAGTGTTGTAGCAGATAATTTCCACCAAATATATTACACTATAAAATTATAAACCTACGGTAGGATTTTCTGTCGTGGTTGCCATGGGCAACACAGAAATAAACGAACACACGCCTAGACCGAGAAGAGATATTTAATTTCACCTATATTCAGCCTCGATATTAATTGAACCATTAATTGTGATAATACCAATCTGAAAAACGAGGTATCAAAGTTAAGAATTTGTGTACATGAACACGGATTTTCTGGTTAAAAGATCTAAGGGAAAGAAAATTTAATAATGCACACTTTGCTTGTCATGAATTATAAAAATATGGACCTGTGTTCGTCCTGACATCATCCTTTTTCGTCGAAGTTTCGTTAACTTTATAATGTTAGGAGCAAACCCTTTGAGATTTAAAACATAAGTACCTAATTTACGATAAAGGAAAACGTTTCTTTTGTTCGTTTGCGTTCCTTAAGATCTCGAAGCTCAACGCCCATTATGCCGAAGCAATCATTGTTGTCTACTAAGTAACTGGTAAGTTAAATGTCTGAAGTCTCCTTTTGAATAAGAGTAACAAGCACTTCAATAACAAAGTAAGGAATTGCAAGAACTTTAAACAAAACAAGTCTAAAAATATTTCAATTAGGAATAGTTTTGATTTATTTAAATTATTCAATATCTGTTTTCGCATTATTCAATCTTTACTTCTCTTATTCTCTTAGCATACCTACGAGTCACTATGCGCCATAACAGACACCTAAAAGTCCGTAATGTATCGTATAGAAGCCGCTTTTTCCCATTACCTTGTCATTAATCCCAACTTAACGAGTTTGCAAAAGCAAAGGCCCCTTTGGTTTTCTGTTGACTGTAAACTAAAGGTGTTTGTATTGATTCACTCCTGAGCACTTGTGTACCCTACGCCAAGTGTGCCGATAGCTCCCTTGGGTCGCCACCCCTCAAAAGCCCCGGTGGTGTGACGTCATCTCCAATTCACCCCCGACTTAAACAAATTTGCAAAGCTTTGATTTTCGAATGTATTTATTTTGGGACTGAACGCGAAAATTACATGTTACCGTGTAAGTCTTTTAACATCTTTATTCATGTATTCTGTCGGATTTCTACAACAGGTAGACTCCGGACGAGTAAATGTTGAAATTATAATCTTTGTTTCATGTTTGTTAATACCGGTCTTGTGCAAGTTAAGCTGGAATAACCATAAATTAGTACTCTATGGTATCTTTTAAAAATAATTTTGCTGACTCTTCATACGGTATTGTAAAAAGAATATATTCCATTTCCAATAGAATTAACTATATAGCAGTTGGATAGAACCAGGATTTGCATTCACAATAACTAATGGTAGTTTGGTCCTTCGAGCCGGATTACATTTTTTTCGTCACATCCACCATCTTAGCGCAACCTAAAACTACACCACTATATTCTTATCAATAAATTTAAAATTTAAACGCAATCAAAACAGCTTTAAAACGTTCAAATTCAATTCATCATTTAGTAGCCAATAGCCATCAAAATCAATACGAGGGTAAATAAAGTAGGTATCTGTTATCAAAAAGCAGCAGTGCGTACCAAAATCGGTCTTATACTACGTAGGGGAGTATAAAAGTTTTACGAAGCCATAAAATGGACCTAAAAGGACAGACTGTACATTGGTAGCGTCGGCAAAATTTTAAACTCCCAGACAGGCGTACCATTGATATTGGCTGCATCGGGAAGATAATTCTATTTTCTGGGATAAAAGATGATAAATTAAGGATAATAATGGCTGATAGAACGAAATTTTTACTGCAAATTAGTCTTGACTTTCGAGTATTATAATGTACTCGTAGATGTATAGCGGTATACATAATATTGTATCTATATTGAAATAACTGTTGCTATTACTCGCACATTACAACAATTGTTTATAAGTCTGTATTTGACTCTAGCCTGTACTTTCTATAAAATTTAAATGAAATATACAAAATAGTTATTTTATACAACTTTTCGCATGCAATATCTTTTAACCAAAAGTTTGTTGGACATGTAGTTCTGAAGTTAATAAAATAATATAGTTCTGAAGTTAATAAAATAATGTAGTTTCTGAAGTTCTACACGATGTAAACTTATACGTGTATATTATTCACTTCGTATGTATCAAACTATGTTTTTAAAAAAATCATACTAATGAACAACGTGAAAAATAGCTGAACAAGAATAGAAGTAATCTTGAACAAGACAAATAAAATAAACCCTTATCACAAAAAACTTGTATAAAAATACAAGGACGTCGAAAACATTGACAGGTTTATAAACAACACTTTTATCTCAAAACCGAACAAAGTTTGTGTCTATTGTATCACGTTTGATTTTCTCTAGAGACTGTTTAACATTAAACGAAGTTACTACGTCAGTTCTGTGGTGGCACCGTACTTCGGTTAGACGTAGACATTCTCTGGAAGTGTAATAGAAGCTTAACAAAAGCCCATTACTCTGAACCTCTGACTGACACTCAGTCCACTGTCTCTGACTGCATTTCGAAACGTTTACCCAAACCCAAACGACCTATCTACGCTACATCTACAAAGTAACGTCGACTCTTTGCTACAACGATAAGGTTTAATTCTATTTGAAGTTCTGCACGGTTCCGCCTTTTACCGTTGAATAGTGGGTACAAGTTAATTCGAACGATTTGTTTCGCTCGTATCATTTGCTTGGAGATAAGGGCGGGGTGCTATTTTACTGTTAATGGCTTAATAAACCGCCGAGTCTTGTTTATGAGCGCTTTTATGCATCTCTTAAAACTGCGATAAGGTTTTCAATGTATAAAATTGTAAGTTGACAAATATTCATACGTATTTTAAGCAAATACTGGACTTAAATTAAGTTTATAAAGATTCAAGATTCGTAACTCTAACATACCTAAATAACTAGTGACATACCTAAATGTCAAGGCTTGTTTTAATAAGTTTTATTAAATTAATGTGCTATTCGAAACAACTTCTTTAAATTCAAAATCAAAATAATTATGTTACAAGCTATCCCAGTACTTTTATCGCCACACTCTTTCTAAATTTTCTATCGTAACCACACACAACTTCACCAAATATATCTACCACTACTCCATTCACGCTTGAATGAATTCGCACCACTATCATTACTTCGGGATAGCGTGAAGCATTGCAAATAATTTTCCCCTAGGCAAGCCTGGTATCATAACCGTGTAATCTCCAAGGGACCAATCCGCTCCCCACGCACCATAAAATCCCCGTAAGAACCTATAAACCCGTAAAAAACGGTCATACATTCATACATTCTTAAACCTTCACTCGGAACGTTGGTTATTACGTATTGTTTTATTGCGGCACTAGGAAAGTAATCCGGAGATGGCCGAATGTATTTCGGGCCCCTTGTAAAAAGAGATTACATGTCGACGACTTTTGTCGAAAATATACGGTTTAATAAGGTTGAGAGGGCAACAAATTAATATCTTCGAACAAATTGTACTAAGTACCTATACAATGTAATTTTAATCTGCTAAATAGATTGAGCGAAAATTACCTTAGTTGATTTAAGATTTTTTGTTTCCATTATAATGATTTACCTAAACTTAATAGAATCTGTTCCCGTTATTATGTTCCCGTTATATCTTCTAAATTAAAAAAAAAATGTTTCGCGAAAACAATCAATTTTTCTTTTGCGTGATAAAGTTATTGATTAAGTAATAAACAACATTCTAATAAAAGAGCAAATTTTCTTACCTTACAATTTTTAATTACAAACAACAAAGTTTAGATGCTCTTTTATTTTCCCTAGAAAAACTTAACTTCACATTGTAAGTTAAAGTTATTTTAAGTTCAAGTAAAGGCGCCAAGGCATTCGTAGCACGGATAGTGGAGAATAATTAATTTTCCGTTATAGCAATTTTCAGTCGATCCTCGGGCGGATTTCAGAACAAATACCTGGCATAGTTGAATACGAGCATTCCAGAATTCTAACAATGGTGTAAGAATTAACTCGGATAAATTGTTTTAACTCCCTGGCTCAAATTGAAATATACTGGATTCTTACAAACTTCCAAGATGACTTACCTGAAAACAAAAACAATATGATTTCAACAATGAGATAAAAGAGAAAATGTTTGGAAAGGATAAAAGATTTTAATCATGTTTATGGTTATATTTGTAACTTTTTAACGACCCCGTAGATTGGTAAAGCTTTTTAGCAGTATTGTTACTTGTTAGTGATCTTTGGAGAAGTTGAAAAAAGATTTCGAAATAAGATGCTAAGGATATTTTTGGAATAGGAGAATTCTTATTCTCCAAACAATTGTGGAATAAAATTGTAATGTGATATTTATTGTTGCGTATTAATAAAATTGTTACATAGATACAGTTAGACGATACAATTTTGAATTGAGTAGTCAACCTTACAACTATTAAAAAAGGTCAAAATTCAAAGTCAAATTACTATTTTCTTTCTTAAAACGAAAGTCAAAACTACATAATGTACTTAAATCCAGTCAGTAGCAATAATTTAGTAATTTACAATTTTAAAAGTTCCTTATCCCAAATACAAATTAAGAAAAGATAAAACCATTATTCAAAATTATTCTCATAAAATCTCAAGAAGGCATTTTACGTTTCGTAAACTTACACAAGAGTTCTTAAACGTGTTACTGAGGATATTACCGACAAAATTGCCTCAGTGCGACGCCTCACAGCTTTTCTATCTTGTTACTTAGATTAAGCTCAAGTTAATGCGTTAAACGAAGCCTTGTTTCCATTATTGTACTCGTGTAAGTACCTCCTACAAATGTTTAACGTTACTGAAGCATATTTGAGTAATACCTACTAATGGTTTTTTTTAAGCTCTCATAGCTTGGTGGCTTGCGTCGATCCTAAGCGATTGATGAAGTTAAGCAACTACGGACGCGGTCGGAAAGTGGATGGGTGACCGCTAGAAGCAAAAAGTTTTAAGCGATTCCGTGCTTCAGAGGGCACGTTAAGTCGTCGTTAAGCAGTTGATCCCGGTTTTATCGTTGGGTGTAAATAGTCAAGTCATGCCAGAGGTTTTGTTCTTCATGTAAGTGTGTGTCCACGTGTGTTTGTGTTGTCTATGGCACAACACAGGTAATCGTTATACAGAGTTAAAGATACGAGCATGTAGCGTTTGTATATGATTTCATTATTTGAAAAGTCTAATTCGTAATTATAAAAATTATACGGAATCGTTCGCAAAATATAAATACAGCTGTAGTATTTAAAGTATATAAGCTTTTATTTAAAGTGTGTTGTGTGAAGTTGTATATAAATTTAGTTTATATATATAAATAAGAAGCTTCCCTGTGACAAAGCACCCTCCAGAGAGAAGATCGTTGTTGTAAAACATTGGCCCAAGTTTAACCAATTCCCTTTAGCGAGAAAACATTTTTTATCTAAACCCTTTTTTTCTTTAACTACTCGTTGTAAATAAATTCAAGGGTTTTAAAAATTGAGCAGTTTTTAGTTTTTATTCAAGGCTGACTACTGAATTATTTTTTTAATGGTTTTAACAAACACCTTTCTTTTTTCTAGGTCTTTGGTTTTAAAATATATATTGAAGTTGTCATATTCACAAAAACTGTATTTTCGTTTCTTAATTAACAACGCACGCGAAATTTAATAATAATAATAAAAAAATTTAAAGCTGCTTGAAAATGGTGAACTGAAAACTCCGCCTTATAATGTAATCAACTCAAGAACCAAAGCGATCATTTATCCAACAACAATATTGATGGAAAAACGGCAGTTGTTTTCTTAAATGACAATACAAATGAGTATAAGATAGCTGTTTCAGATAAGGATTACTTTCGCAATATACTAACACAAGTATATTATCTCGTCCGTGAATCATTTATCCTATTACTCGCTTTGTAGGCTGAGGCGCTATTACAGGAGCTTACAAGGCCCTGCTAACAAGGTGTATCGTTGCCAAGGCGAATAAATAAAGCTATTAGTAATAGACATAACTGTATAGACTACTAGGCAATATAATCCCAAAGAAATTGATCTTAGTTCAACCTATAAATTAGGCGAAAGAACTAAGTTTATATTGGTAAACGTTACTATCATCCTTACAGGTCCTTACATCAGCAATGGATACTGCACCTGTCTTTAAAAAATTACTATAATTATATTTTTTACTAGTGGCCCGTCCTCGCTTCGCTTTGGTAGACCTTAGAGTTACAGGCGCAGTTACTTAAATAATTAATATGGATTAAAGACGGTCAAGAATTTCATCAAGTAGATCCGCTTCAAAGAAAATCGATAGAAGTAGTAGCATAAAATAAATATTTACACGTGATCTTTCAACAAACCCTAACGTTCTGTTTTTATATTAAATTTAAGGGATCATAGAAACATTAGCATACACAAACGACGTTTGCGTCGGCCATGTTTTACGACCGTATATAAAATACCCTTCACGCGCAAGATTTAGTTTCTACAAAAAATGTTTCCAAACAAAAATGTCGCCTTACGCCCCGAGTCTTATAACGTAGGATAACTTAATCTTTCGTTAGTGCGAAATCTTGTACGAGAAAAAAATCTTAACATAATGGCTCAATGTACATATTTCAACAATGTTTGTTGGCGTCGTTGTTTCATTATGCGCCTAATTACAACGGCCGAAGGTACATTTTACGTTGTTTCCCAGCTAAAGCGACTGCCTAGAAAATTGGATCTCAAAGCTTGCTCTTAGGGTGTAAAATGTTTATTATTGAAACAGTTTTCTCCTCGTTGTCATGGGCGTAAACCAGCGCCACCCCGCGGCGCCGGTAAGCAAACTTTAGGTACCTTTACTCTCGAGAGAAACTGCCATTAAGGTTTTATTGGCTTAAGATAAGATCCCTTCTCGTTCATTATTTGTATACATCATTGGATTGGCCGTGATTAAACAATAAACATCTTTATTGGGGTTAACGTAATCAAAACCTCTAATAAACACACTTGAGCCGATTTCTTATACAAAAAACACGTTCCACAGTTTAAGATTTAGGACAGAAAACCACTCGTAATTTGATGATTTAAGCTACACAAAAACACGCAAATATACTAGAGGTAATATCAACATTTAGGTATAGCGACCAAAAACAAAAACTACACAATTATCATAAAATATATAAACAAATGAAGGTAAAATTCACTCGTCTATACAAATCAATGTTTTACAATACGCTGCATAACTAATATGGTTACTCTGCATTGGTAATTAGATTAGATACTCTGTGAAACCGTAATTGTGTGTTGAATATACTTAATACTAAGTTAAAATAGATACTTCACCTAGATATACCAACTAGATATATTTTAGACTTAGATCTGAGGAACCTTAAGATATAATCCAAAAGATAGGGGATACTTCGATCCTTAAATAAAGGTTTTTTTATAAATATAACTGTTTCTCATTCAATATAAGCAGACATTAGATCCATTTATTTTATATTTTTTAATATCCTAATTTCTTTTCTTCGTGCACTATTCAACGGTACTAGAAGTAGCTATTTTCTAATCTGTGGTACTAGTAAGTACTTATATTAACCAATTAAGTAGTTAATTATTCAATAGAGGTTACTTATTGTCAGGGTATATTCCACGGAGATCACCTAATTCCCTCCTTTACGACAGAGGAGGTATTGACGGGATTTTAGTGAACACATTTAAGTATTTATAATAGAAACGTGATCTACTGAAGTACATCAACTTGAATTGAATTCTCCCAAACTTGCTAGACTGCATGTAACTTCGTCTAGGCCTAATATAGTCCTCGCTAGTCAACTCAAACTAACTAGGAATACTAACTTCACTAAAACTTTTACATCGAGCACTCCCAGTTGACGAATGTACTTATATAATATCGTATCCATCACATATTATGTAGATTGTGACTGAAGTTACAGTTACTACTAACTACGAGTATGTATAGGCGTCTCTTTAGAACTTTGACTATGTTTAAGGGCATAAGAAAGACATAAGAATAAATAACTTACGTACTGTAGTTACAATCTTTTGTCATAAATGAATTAATTTGCATCTAACGACTTACAAGCTTATCACATTTTATACCCAATTTTAAGCCAGGTATTTAGAACCTTTGGGTCTCAAACTAAAAATTAATGAAACACCAAAAATGCCGACTGCTAAAAAATTGGAGGATGAATAGGATAAAAAGAGTCGAATCTAATGAAATGACGCTTCATATGTTAAAAAACAAGCCGTTTAGGTTTTAAAGATACATCCTTCGTTATTTCGTGGTCGGATAATAAAGAGACGCTAATACCTTCTAAATCCGACAAACCATAGATCAAATTTCAATGACCTGCAAGTAAACGCGACAAGTTCAAAAAACTCCCAGAAATCGTCCCACGTTATTTACTATTATAGTGAATATATAGACTATTATAGTTACTATTATAATAGACTTTTATAGTGTTATTCAGAGACACCATTGAATCCCGAAAGGGGCGGGTCAAATAATAAATAATTGCGGACTCCATACGCTTGTTAGAGTGACGTTGATAGGTGTGAAGTGAGGCAGACAGGAAAGGAAATGGGTCTCGACACAAAGGGCGGATCCTAAGCGTTCTTTCAATGCTTCCCGGTCAACGATTCCTTTGAAAACCATGGCGAAATGATAACCCACATGAGTTTCTGACGTTTGACGATCTTTCAAGATACCGTATTGAATCACGCCCATACTTATTCACACGTATTTTATCTATA
Source organism: Lerema accius (assembly GCA_001278395.1). Taxonomy (NCBI): domain Eukaryota; kingdom Metazoa; phylum Arthropoda; class Insecta; order Lepidoptera; family Hesperiidae; genus Lerema; species Lerema accius. The sequence continues at coordinate 826,938 of LGAG01000188.1, forward strand.
GTACCTACAAATAAATAAAAATGGAGTGTCTGTAATATTAAAATAACCGCTCTAGATTCAACGTATATTATGTTATACGTATAAATTGTACACACGGTACACAATTTTTGTCTTTCTGTCTGTTCCGGCTAATCTCCGGAACGGCTGAACCAATTTTGACGAGTATTTCATTTTTAAATAGCTGATGTAATAAGGAGTAACTTAGGCAACATTGTCTAATTATTATTATTTTGTTTCGTTTAGACAAGTTTCGCGACGCGAAGCGAGGACGGATCTTACTATATAAAATCCTAATATGTGTGTTTGTGACTAAACTCCTCCTTAACGGCCGGGCTGATTTTAATAAGTTTTAAAATGCATGAAAAAGAGACCTAGGGAACATTTGCGCGTTCCCCTAGTTGTATTATAAAGAAAAAATATTTTATACACATATATATACGTATACAAGTATTACTGATATTACACATGTATTACAGTGTTCACGGTAATTTTGAATATCTAAATGAGGTGAGTAGGGTTCAAACAGAAATACGACTACATAGTGTATTTCAAAGTTACCGACACTGTAATTCAAAGTTGTCTAGGTTAGCTTGCATTGTATATGTATATTAAATGTAATTTATAAAGATAAATTCAATAATTTTAAATGTGTATTACGTGTGAAACGAACTAAAGCGCAGGTTTCTGTATATATCTGGTAATTTACCTTATTTCATGCGTGTAAGTTAACTCAAACAGGCAGGCAGTCATTATCGAACTTTGTAAAATTTACAAACACGTGAAATATGTGAGTTTATAAAGTTTTAATTAGCGGCTTCTAACATTTTGATGTTATAATGTATGTGCATTGTTTTTCATCATTTATTTTGGCAAGAAAAACATACCTTTATTATTAACCGGCTACACCAAAAGGTGGGTAATGTTCTTCGAATTTATGTATGTGTACTCTCTACACGTTTTTAATGAAAGCAAAACTTAAGTTTAAAATGGTTCTCTGCATCAATATGGCTTTTCTGAATTACGACTACATTTATACCCCAATATATTATTCTTTGATCTACTTTTCAAGATTAGTTCTAAACTGAAGTAATCCTACGAGCCATCCAAATACTGAAAATACCCTCGTAATAATATACGAGTATTAGTGAAGTATACTAACCATACCTACGTAGACAGAATTCTCAAAGACACTAAAGTCTACACACAATAGCACTATCCTCTAACGGCATCTTCAAGAAAACTACAAATAAAAACTCCATTTCCGAGATTCACAGAAAATGAGTAAGTATAACAACGGTTCTACCTTTCTTATTGTCGATGTCTATAAAGAATGATACCCTGGGGTCTGAACTGTCGCCGCAAATACAATGTCAAGTCAACAGAAGGCTTTGACCTCGTTAACTGGTTTGACTTTGTATTTCCTCAGATCGTATTGAATGCTTCATTTTATTTTGCGATGCCTTTCTTAAATATTTTAGTTTTGTTTTCGCTGGTTTTAGAAAACCGCTAAAACGCTAACACACTCAGACCCCCGAAGTAGGATTCCCTGTGTCGCGGGTGGTATAGACAACACAAATAACATCACTAACAACAATGACCCAAGAACAAACATTTATTTGTTACATTAATATCTGCCCCGGCTGGGAATCGAACCCAGATCTTAAGCTCTAATTTTATGACAGATTTAATTGTAACAATTAGAAGGAACACTGGTCAAAATTCAACCAACGTTCAAATATAACGTAACGCAATTTTTTTTATATTTGTGTTTTGCTGTATCCTTTTTCTCATGCCTTAAATATTACGTAATATACTAATGACCATTTTTATCAAAATATGTTGCCATTTTGCAGAGTTCGAAGAACTTATAGTCCCCAATTTTTTTTGTAAAAACAAACCCCAAAAATTACGTTACGTAATATTTTAACGGCCCTAACTCATTATGTCAAACAATAGATTATTGACTGATAGGATATATCTGTCTTCTGTCTAACGACTGTGTGCTGTTGTTCATAAAACATTTGTGACGAAGAATTTGGAAATAATTAATAAAATCCCCAACCGGAATACGAATCGTTTCGTTAACGACTTTAACATCCTCTTTTCCCAAATCCCCAGATTAGAACACTCAATACAGTACAACGTGTTAACAAATTAATCTTATCTGACCTCCGTACATTATTATACCTACAGATTTTATATAATGATGAATGGCCCAATTCCGCGGCCAATGAAATCCTCTCTAAACAAATGGAGGCTGCCCGGCACCTTTCGTTACGTTTCAATCTTGTAAATATGATTTATGCTCGACGGGTTGAAGGCTAGCTAGGGTTCGATATAACAAACAGTTTGTGCTGAATTGTAGATATTATAACGTTTTCTTACTTACAGACTTTTGACTTCTTTGTCTATGATATATTAGGACGATATTATAATGACAAAAAAAACATAAATTTTGTTTTTTTTTTGTCTCTCTCTCTCTCTCTTCCCCTTTTTAAAGGTGTTAATGGTGATGTCTTTTTTATTGCTGCAGCAAAAAAATATGTTTATGACCAAGTCAATATAACAAAGATTTTTCACTTTCAAAAATAATAGGAACCTAAGCATTTTTGAATTACGTCTTTAATTTCTTTTAAATTCAGTTTAATATTGTAATTATGTTTATCCGGATAAATTAGATAGAATCGAATGTATTAAACAGCCAAAAATGTCTCCGCATCCAATCAAAACGCAGAAGTACGAAATAAAAGTAAGTTAAGAACTTTTGTTAATAGCAAATAAATTTTTTACTGCTTTTTTGTACCCATTCGAATAAAACAGATACGAATTGCTCAGTAATTTTATCCTCCATTACTCTTAGGCTTTATAGCATAAATATTGACACTATAGAATAAAAAAGTTACTCAAAATAGATAATACCTAAGTATATTATTATGATGTTTAAATTGGGAATAAATTTCCGAGCTTTTTACTAAACCATATTGTAAATTAAAATCGCTTTTTTTATTATTTTTTTATTACTAGCAAAAAAACTAGTACGTTGAAGATTTTCAAAGTGGAATAGATACAACATTCTGCCCGAGGGGCCTATACAAACATTGCCTACAAGCAAGTAAACATTTACCGGCCGTTTCAAACCGCAAGTTGCTACTAAACTGTAGATAGAGATACACCGACCTATTTGAATTTGCTAAACCTGTACCTGATACTTTTGAGGTCTATTTCCGGAATTACTTACGATAGGTCAGTAAAATATGTTGATCAGTAACCACAGATATTGTAATTAATAAGTATGGTTCTTGATATCTTAAGTGATCAATTAGGACAATAAAGCGGACTTTAGTAACAGATTAGTATTTCTATTCGCGTGTGAAGATTCTTGAAAAATCTAAAAATGACAATTGTTTTTTATATGGTTTACAATTATCTACTTTTTATTAAGTTTCATACTTAATGGTATTCTTTTTTATACATTTTTCTTGCCTCTTGAGAATTGATGAGCTTTAGGGTTATCAACAAAAAGTAGTAAACAAAAGTAAAAAGTTAAATAAATGGTCCAAGTACGAATACTAGACCACTAATAAATACACCTCGTAATAATAACTTTAACAAACTATCGACTATCAATATACCTTACGCTTGAAATAACTCACGCCTTTGGCAAAAGCAGTAACATTTCCAAGATCTACTTTCTATTTAAAATAGCCATTCACATAATGGCTTCCCCATCGTCCTGTGAACCCACACAGTCTCCCACACGGGTACCGGCCCTCGCATCCTATTAACAGAGTCACTTAACTCCAATAATATTGGAGAACCATTCAATACGCCTACTTCTTTCTAGGTGTCAGTAACTCAAGAGCAAGGAATTTATAGTAACGCGTTTAAAGTAGAATGGATGATGTGGGGGTTTACAGTTAGATTGTGGGTTGTTTGTATCAGTTACCATAGCTTATTAGATGATGTATTTCTTCAAACCAATTTCTAAAAATATCACATGTCACATTTGTAACATCCTAAAGTTCTAATGTGTTTGCCATTAGATGATGATTAATTCCTCTCTATCAATCTATGTATTCGGTCTAAGTGATAATAGACTGTTACGCCTTAGAAAATCTACTACTAAAAACCTAACAAAAAATATTCTTACTACAAATTCCAACAACCTTAATTAAAAAGAATAATAAATAACACTAATTTCTCATTATCCCACGCAACAACAATGCGTAAAAACAGCAACAGCAAATGCGTTAATAGTTGGAATAAAAAGTGGTACCACGAGCAATAAATTCTAGGTCTAGATTCTTGAAATATTAGGTGACCAGCAAGCTAGACCGATAAGCCGAGACTGGTCTAGGTATTCTAAGTTTAGAATCTAGTCTGCAAGCTATTCCCACGCGTCATTTGTTAGGTTGCAACTTATTCAATCTAAAGGTAATATTCTACCGCGATAACATATCGCATGTTACGAGTTATTTTGAACTTTGTAATGTTATATTTGTTAAGAAGTTGGTGTTTTTATCGATGTTTTTTTGCCTGTATAATTTTATTATTATCACCTACAAAAAAAAATTACGTACAGAAAAAAAATTTGTACAAAATGACTGTAATTAAAGTCGCTTCTACAATGGAGACGAATCCAAGACACCTTACAGATCAAAATTTGACAATCCGTTTGGATTGTAGAGCGTGCCAAAAAAATTAACATACATAGTCAAGTAAAATCTAAAATCCCACTACTAAAAAATTATGTTAAAAAAAAAACTCAAACCACGTCCCGAGCTACATTTGACAAAATAAACATGAAATATGTTTTAATTTTTTTTTGGGTTTATGTTTTTATGCCTTGTAAAGAGTTCACAATTTTCTTTTTCCTTTTTTATCCTATGAGATTCCATCGATACTTTAAATTATGTTATGTAGTTCAACAGTAAGAAAGGAACAGGTTAATATTCAAACAAACACAATTGTTAAAACAATAACCCAATTGTCGGACAATTTAGACAAATTCCGCGTCGGTAAAATTTCCCCGCATTTTCCTTCATTGTAGCAAACGAGAGTTGTTTTGAACATGACGTTCCATCACATAAGCATTACTGTCAATCGCAATAAGTACCTGTCGTAGCGGAGATACCATCCATCCTTATCCAGATATTTCCCTATTTCCCAAGTAACCCGACTTGACATCCATTATCATTACCTACCTCGAGAATCACATTACTTCATGACGAAACCAATTTGTATTGAGAGTGGCTGGGAATTGAGATTAAAAATCCGAGCGAAATCCGACTTCCTCTCTTTTGAGATAACGTGAAATGTTTTGCAGAAATTACTTACGGATTGGTATTATTTATATTCATAAATGTAGAGCGATCAAAGATAACATTTCACGGTATTTTGAATGTTTTTGCCACGATATGATTCTAATTAATTATACTTTGCGACAATCTCACTTTGACTATTTTTGCTGAGGAATAGTCATTGTTGTGGAGATACTTCAAGGAACCAGCCCAACTCTTTGACATATCGAAAAACTGATATCATGAGAATTAGTTAAAAGTGTACAAATGGAAGGCCAGGAGTACTTGATGTGATAAATAAGAGCAACCAAAATTTAAAAGACAATATGTTGCACAACAACATCTACCCAGTCTTGTAGTTTTATATACAAAAGAAAACCGAAATTCCCAATCATAATGGGTACTCCATAGATCTAAACAATTGGAACACATGACCCAAATATCTATAGAATCTATACATACATACATCCTCACGCCATTTATCCTAATAACAGGGCCGACGTCAAATTGTCGTTAAATCTCACGAGTCACATTTGCTTCAAATGAAACCCATTTATCTTCAGGAGTTAATGTTAAGGCATTGAAGTTGAGGCACCTAGTAGAGCCTTTACGTCACTCGGGTACTGAGGTACAGTCAGCATAAAAATTACAAATATTTTTTTGCTAAAAGCAGCGTGAACATGTTTTTGTTGTCTGTTGTAATTTTCATATTTAATACCATGTTTATTTAAAATTATATATTACACTATTTAGATAATGAAAACAAAAAATACATGCTTACTCATAATTCATATTGGCGTTATCAGTCAATCAAATCTAATAAAACTTTATTGATAAAACAATACCTAATCTTTACTTTTTTTGGTAACGGTACACGGAAAATATGAGATTAAACTGACTCATTGCAAAAGTTTTAAAAGTAAACTCGAAGAAACAAAGGCTTAAAATAAAAATACAATTAAGTACTAAAACTTTTGACTTACAAACATTATTTTCACAAACAATTAACTCTAGAAATGAAGAAAATAGGCAACACAAACAAAAAACTGTTCCATATAAAGGGCGCGTGCGAGAATGCCTGAAAAATGTGCCGCTATAAAAATAATTAGGTTCCGGCCACGAGGTGAAAACACGAGAAAAATTCGAGAGACTCTTTAATAAACCCCACATTACCTTAGACTCGAATTAATACACGCTCCAGATGAGCACTTTCTTATGCGGACGTAGGGATGTAGACGCGGTAAAATTACTTATCGATATTTTTACGCGTAGGATTATCTGTATAAAATTTTGACCGTAGAACGAATAAAGGTCTGGTAACCAAAAACCAATAAGTAGAGAATGTGAAAAGAATGAAGGGACAAAATTCCATTTCATGAAGCAAAGAACAATGTACACACATCAACAAAATCTAGGGATATTATACATTTCATCAAATATGATCAAATATCTAAAAAACTACAAATAATTTTCTGATGTGGTAAATGGATGAATGATAGGTTATTTAAGGGTCTTTAGTAAAAAATTAAAAGACATTTGTTTTTTTTTGTTTTAAATAAAAAATTTTAACTTTTTTAGTCGCTGTTTGATAGGAGTTCGTTACGACATGGAAAATAATATTTTATCTATCAATATTTATTTATGAAAATGGATTAGATTGTTTTTCTTTTATAATCTTATATACCGCCTGACCTTTAAGAGTCATGTAACTTCGTCATTTAAGTCACAATGAAATGTTATGAGCCGTAAGCATGTTCGAAAATGGTCATATC
>LGAG01000188.1:834024-875352 GCA_001278395.1 Lerema accius
CGATAATTACAGTAAAATTTATGAAAATTTTCTTGTTTCATACTTTTCAGAGCGTGTTTTTTTCGTAGTCGGGTTTTAGTTTTTTAACTTTTTTTTATTTAGATATTTGATCATATTTGATGAAATATATAATATCCCTAGATTTTGTTGATGTGTGTATATGAATAGTAGTGAAATGTCTAATAACACAAGAAAACAGCGCATAGTCCATATCACTTCTGCTTTCGACTCAAAACCAATAACGCCTCATAATAAATTTGATTTAATTTGCCATTTGAGCTTAAAAGTGCGTCAAAGAAATGGGCTTATTACATGGATGCTCTCGACAAACATCACTTTTCTAGTGCAGTGTGGTATAAATCTGACACTATCGATATATAGATATAATCCCTCAAATTCCCGCACATCCCTACCTCACGTGAGAGCGGCACGTTTCTGTGCTCAAGAAATTTCTCATTTAGGCACACAATCTATGCACCTTGCTACATTGCTAGTGACAACGAAAAATGCGGGATTTTTACAAAAGTAAACGTAAGAATACTTGCAGACAAAGGAAACAACGCTCTGACGTCGTGATGAAAATACGAGGGCGTTGCAGAACAGTCATTATGATACGCAGTGATGTTCTGTGTATCTATAAGCTAAGAAAGATATGGTAACTTTCTTCTAAGTCGCTACACTTTTGGCAAAGTGGTCGTGGTCATTTGTGGCATGCTTCACAATTCGTTCGCCATTCACCTCCAATTGCTGCCTTCCTTGTACATTCGTGGACAGGAGCATATATGGTTAACAATAAGTATTATACTTATTTTAGTCAATTGCGCCATAACCGTAAAGATTTTTGATATATTCTATTTCCTTGATATGCTCTACAAATGGTTTTTCGGATTTCTAAATCTGAGAGGTCCCTGGATTTGTCTCCATTGTGCTACAATAGGTTTTTAAGATAACGCAACCAATTTTGAGCAGTCAGATTTTTACCTTTCTACTAATTGCTTCTAGAAGTTTCAAATCTGAAAACACGACTAAGCTTTTGGTTATTTGCATTAAGAACCAACGAGTCCAATAACATTACTTTATGCTTTCTGAAGACAAAAGAAGCGTTTTGTAAAGTTGGCAATGTTGACTACATTTGATAATATTTTTTTGTGCTCCCATCATAATTATACAGCATCCTTCTGTAAAAAAAACCAGTATATTTCGTTCAACGTTTAATTTATCATCGTCTACGCTAAAAAATAAATATATAAAAAATTTACTTATACACTTATGCCTTGGGAGTGTAGACCAATAAGCGATTATAATGGACTCGTACGTGACCCAAACTAGGACCCGCTCGGACTACATTACAGAACCAAGACTATCACGGCCATCGTCTTCAAACGTGACCCGATGAGATGAGACGAAAATTATTCTCGAATATTCTGAGTCGTTTCACTGACAATAAATCGATCTGATGACGATTCTGTTAATTTATAAGTTCCATTAATAATGTGTCGTGTAATTAAAAAGGGATCTGAATTTACGTTTGGACTAGTTAATCCTAGGATTAACTTTAATTTAATTTAACGACCACATAAGAGTTTACTACCTACTAATTCAGTACTGAATTTTATTAAACCAGAGATAAAACATTCTATTAAAGTTAATTACCTAGTTAAACAACTCGTGTCCTTATAACCTGTTTGAGTTCTTTACACGAAGTCATTCCTCGATCACATTAAAACCACAAGACATGCCTTAATTAAGTTAAATTTCATTAACTACCACAGTACTGCGAAAGCGACGAATGAAATTAGGAGCGGAATGAGGACGTTAGCGTAAATTGTATGTTATATTGAAGTGGTTTGTCTTCTCATACTTTAACACACTTGTCTGTGTACACGACTAAGGAGAGCTGTAGAAGATTATAAAGAGGCTATTAATAATGGGTTTCAAAGGGGACCTGAATCTCAGATAATCTTACTTTGACTCCTTAGGGTCTCGGACAATATCACGTATTTTTACACAAGTAAATAACAATGGAATTGTGAATAAATCAGGAAAAAAGTAGCCGTTTTGTGAACGTACTAAAACTCTACAGAGAAACAAGCTACGATTTGAAAAAAGAATTGCACAAGTAGGTAACATTGGAATTGTCAATAAATCAGGAAAAAGTAGTGGTTGATTCTTCAGCAGTTTTTCGAACGTAATAAAAAAACTACTGAAGAATGAAGCTCAGATTTAAAGACGAAATTGCTTAACTTGTTAGCATCATGGACTTTAAAGCGATAAATTAAACTATCCCCAAACAAAACGATTGTTCGATAGTGATTACTATTGATTTACAACAACAGAGTATTACGAGAGATAGTCGAGTGACAGTGACCATAAATTTCCTCGTTTGCGGGACTGATGATGACAGGTAACGGCCATTTTGTTTGTTTTAATACTCTTTTGGTCCGGCGCTCGGGAAATTTATGGTCACCACAACGCTATGGTATCCACCGAGTATTATTGTCCACAATTTATAAAACTTCAGTTTTCCGTGCCGTTATGGTCGTAAAGTTGGCGGCATTAATTCATTTATTTCCGTTGTTCAGTCAACGTTTTATATTCCAATTCGTCTGTTCTCGTTGTGTATCGTTAATTTTACATGCGATGCTATTAACATACGTTTAACTATTGCACTCATGTCGTGTTATATTTGGAACTGTACGACTGTGTTTGGAACTGTATTGTAAGAAAATTTATTTGTATCGCCATTAAAATCATGATTAAAGAAGAAAGAAAATTGTTGTCTATGGGCAACGCAATTGTGTAAACTATTTCCATAAAAGAGGTAGCGAACCCGCTGATTATCAGGTCAACCTATTGTATTTGGATTGTTCAAACTTTATTATTTAATGTCATGTTATCGTACAATGATAACAGGTACCTGGTATGATCGAGATTTTCATATTTGAACTCACCGCCGACATGGCAATAACATTTACGATTCGGTCTAGACAGCCGTCGTAAAAAGTACGTCATAGATACAATCTGCAGAAACAATCAATTTGAAACCGAATAATTTTAGACATTTTGTAAGTGGTTCAGAGTACTACAATCTTTTCCAAATGATAAAAGAAAACGAAATACAAATCGTTTGTAATATCAGCTCGTGTTTTTGACAAGAATGTCAATACCTTTTTCTCTGAAACCCTTAAGTATAAATATGTAAATCTGTCATAAGTTTATAACAGAAATAGATACTTGTTACGTAGGGCTCAGTTATTCAATAACAATCTAAACATCTGATTTCTATTTCATCTTTAGATTTATAAGAAATTTGGTACTAGTAAAATGGAATGTACAAGTAATTTTGTTCCTTAAATAAGCTACATCTATAATTATTAGAGGAGCCGATATTTATTTAATCATGGACTAAAATGTTAACCGAAAGAGGGACTACTAGTTTAAAACAAAAACAAACAATGCGCTTAAAAACACTTCGCGTTCATAAAAATAAATACTCCGGCATTATGGCGATGTCTTTGGAAAACACATAATAGGTTTTCCGACAAAGTAAAGTAAAAAGTGATGAAGGCATTAAATCCACAGCCAACAATACGCTACTCTAGCAACTGCTAAATTCACAAAAGCACAATAAAAGCTATTCAGCACAGAAATAAATAGGGCAGAAAAATATCTGTCCACATTTTACAGTGAGAAAAACGGAAGCGAGTTAAGCTGGAGTCACAATTTAGCCTGTTTTACCGGACACAGTCCTTAAATTAAACTTTTCATAGGATTTAAACAACACTAAAGCATTCCACTGATAAGTGCATCAGTTAAGGGTTGTTTTCGTTTAACGAACATTTCGTTTTAATTTAAACTCATCGCTTTAAAAAACTAATTGCCTAAAAGTAACATCGTGATAAAATTCGTTAAATGAAAAGTGGAATACGGTTAGCTTGTACTGAAATACGCTATGCGATTCTCGATTTCTTTTAATCACACTAGTTTGTAACGAATGTTCGAAAATGTTTTATTCATTTCGCTTCACAAGGGTTAATATTTAGTTTACTATCTAGTGGTTTACTGATTCTGCTTTATCCATCAAAAACTTCGCTTAGAATTTAATCTATGTACTACCTATATTTTCTTAGACTAGTAGACAATAGATTGGCGTGAAAACGTGTTTTTTGCTACCTTACGGAATGCTAAAAACGTAATGATAACAAAATTTGGAGGATACAGTTTAGTGGCGCGGCGTAGTTTCGAATCTATCGTCTACAACTGGGAAGATAACAGTTGCAGGATCTAAGAATTAATTTCAATTAGCAAACACAGCGAAAAACCGCACACGGTGGAGGGGGAACCGCCGCCATTATAGGTTATTTTAAGACGTAAACACATAAATAAAAAATATTTTACTTAAAAAAAACCTGTAACATAAACGTATTCACGTACAACATACAGCCGTGTCCATGACGCAGCTATATCCAATTCTTACAACTCCCTCTATTTACTAAAACCCACACGAAAATCACGCAGTAGTTAGTCTGTACCTTACTATTATTGATGCACTATGATACTAAACCACAGAATAGTCATCATAAATGTACCTAGTACCTATTATATTGTATCACAAGGTTCTTAATCACATAGTAAGTGTAAAGCTGGCTATAACAGTACAGATAATATCTCACAGCATTTACTGGTACTATAACTGATTGATTGCAGTTTGCAGCGTGAACGATATGATCTAGTTATTACCTCTTATCTGTTTTATAGTTTACGTGCTTTTATAAGCTAGTAGATTCGTGTGGATGATAAGGTATATAACGTATGTAATATAGTACTTATTGTAAAGTAATCATTACCTAGTAGAAAAAAAAAACACAACAAAATTTTTTTGAGGTTTGGGACGCTTTTCAAAAATATATAAGTATAGCCTATTATGTTACTCCCACAATGGACCGAGTAAAATAATAGCTCACATGTTAAAATTCATCAACCCAAAGTTGTCAAAACTGATATATATAAAACTTAAACTTAAAGCTTCACTTAAGCGGGACATAAAACTAAATCACTACTAAATGACTTTCAGGAACTACAACATGATTCCAGTTTTAAATCCATGATTATACCCATTCCATTACATTAAGACCATTTCTAAATAATGTAGCTGCGCACTAATGACTATAATGGGTTCTCTGGAAGAAATATAGTTTTCCTACTTGAATATTGCACCATCCTTAAGATTTCACCGTTAGTTATTTATCCTTTATTCCTCCTCGTTAGTAAAATTTCATAGCCTTGCAAATATATCCTGGTTTTGTAATCGGGAATGTTATCAAAAAATGCAGTATGAAGCCCAATTTGGTACATCAACATACATCAAAGTTTAGGTTTTGAGCAGAGGTTTTGAGCTTATTTAAAATATTGTATAAAATTCTAGAATATTCCAAATTAGTTTTTTTCTTATCTACATTTTCCGAGTTAAAAAAAGATGGCAGACCATGGCCTAATTTATGATTGGGAGATTGGGAAACCATTTATACAATATCAGAGCCAATAGCTCCATTATAAACTAAACTATTAGAATCATTCACTAAAGGGATGCCATTAATAATAACTTCGTAATCGATAAGCTTGATTAATTTAGGGACGGCATTGAAGCAGATATAACCAATTCGAACCGGTTCGAACCGGATCGAGCCGGATCGAACCGGATAGAGCCGGATCGGGCAGGATCGAGCTTATTCATTGGAGCGTGTCAGCGTCACTCCGCATACATCACAACAAAAAGTGCTTATCCCAACACTGAGTCGGTAAACCGGAACTAATTCGATTCAGACCCGTTCGCTCCACTGCTGAAATATAATACTGGAAATTTCCACAACAAACGCAACCCTGTAGTCGTTATGTGGCACGAATAGCAAAAACGTAGGCTTATGGAAAAGGTCGAACACTCAAGTCGACTCAATCATAGCCGTAATCTAGTTTTATACTGGTGACATTAGTAGTATACCACAAAGGAATAGTCATGATCTTTGACAGTATGAACTTTGGTTCATTGTGTAGGTTCTTTTCAAATTCTAAATATTTTTTTCAATGTCTCTGGTTACTTATGATTTCCTTTGCAGACTACACTTAACATTAATGAGTATTTAAACCATCATCCATGTTGAATATCCTCTAAGTGGCAATAAAATTTCGTAGCAATTCTCGTATTAGAGAGAAATTTCAGTTACAAGTTGCAAAAATAAAACAGAATCCAATAAAACTACTAAGCACTACTTTAAAACCGTAAACATTTACCAAAAGATCACTAACAGGATTGTAACAGCTTAAATATTCACTGGCAGTTCTTCGCCGTCCGATTATGTTAAGAAAGTCAGTGCGCTCGTGAAATTCAAAAGTAGCTGAGTACTTGCGACAACGATAAACTCGGTAGGAGCTAGAGCATCCTCGAGATAAGCCGGGGGTGACGTCACAGGCGTGAGCGGGGGCATTTCACGCATGTAACCTATAAAATACAAGGGACAATGACCTTTTTCCGCAAAGCGGTTGTGTAGAAATCGTTTTGCCCATTAGTGTCATATATTTTTGCTGCGACAGTAGTGCTATGTCTTTCAAGTGCGTGTATATCTATTTCTGTAGCAAGATCCACAGCTTAAATAAATTAAGGGATTTCAATATAACTATTATTTGGAGTCTTTTCTATTAACAGTCTGACATAAGCTATATTTAGTCAATATGGCGCGCCCTCCTGTTTTTCTATTAACGATGTTTCTATTAGTTACGCATATTAGAATAACGTGCTTAGTTAAGTTTAGTCAAGTTAGTTTAGCATTAGCTTTAGAAAACAGCCTTCTTCCTCTATTTCATATTTTATAGTGTACTGCACGTTTAATCGTATGCATTATTTAATCATGGCTGAAGCCGCTATCATTATGTGACGTCTTTCGCTTCATAGCCAAAATGCTTCTGGCAAAGTTCCAAATCCTTACTTGACAGTGTTTTGAAGTTTGCCTTTACATTTTCTTTATTAATGTTTTAACAGATTAACGAGAATAATGAAATTATGCACTTCATTATGTTTCCATTAACTAACATCCATAACACTAACATTAACATAAACTAGTCTTTTAGTCGTAAGTTTACGTTGATACTACTCGTAATATAATTTTTTTTGTTGTTACCTTCTAACTTGAGACTGTAAAATTCACGCTCCTTGTTCAATTTTTATTTAAAAAATGGTGGACGCAACCGCTCATGCTTGGACCTCTTATCTCCAGACCTCTTTCCAACCTCCATAACGAACGTAATCTTAATCAAGTTGGCCTTTCCACTGATAAATATTTAATGAGACCAGAAGAATACGGCCCTAATGGCTTAATTGTTAAAATATGGCATTGTTTAATTTTGACTCTAAATTAAATTTAAGGGTTGCTTCGAGCTAGATTTCTGTCGCTTTAACAACCTCTTCGTTAAAAACTGAAACATTTTAATCAACGATTTCGAAGTCAAAGCGTAATTGCGACGTAAAAACTGTACCCTTGAATGTTTCACTAAAGTTCCACTACGATGTTATAGAAAACGAGTCAGTGTGCCAGGGCCGACGTACTTCAGATAAGCCAAGTTGCAAAGTGCCGTCTTAATGAGAGCTTTAAGCTGTTCGTTCCTGATGTGTGAGCGTAAGTGAATTTTCTGAATAAAAACTTCCCCGGGAATTCGGGGACGGAAATGTGGGACAGAAGAACATAGACCGGCGTACGTTAGTACGTTAATACGCCTTAACTCCGCGTTAGTGTCATATAAAGTCTGATTAGCGCTTCGCTGAACAACGGAAACTAGAACTTATTAAAAAGAATGTTATGACATATAGGAACATCTTCATGAAAAACCACTGAAGTTATTATTATTACGTAATTTAATATCTCTACATTCGTTCAATGATAATTTTATAACATAAAATAATTTTAATTATATCCACTGCTATACACATTCCTGGATATCAGAATCTATATACCGTCAAATTTTTTTACCGGATTTCCAAGTGTTTATATGCATGATGTAGGAAAATAATGTTAGCCTAAATTTCCTGAAATTGTAGAGGGTTTTTAATTCAGAAATGTATTAGGTTGCCTAATGTATTTTAATGCTACCTGCAAACGTTATAGGTAGTCTATCAATTGTAATCTTGCATATCTTCCACCCACGTTAATCAATCAATTATTTGGTTCATCAATTATTTATTTATGATATGAATTATAACGCCTCTGAACTCAGATTGTAGAGACTCCAAATGCAGACTGAAGCTGATTGCTGTATTGTCAATGGTGTATAAAACAGCTGACATGTGGTTCCGATAGCTTTGGCATTCGCGATACCTCCCTACGTGAGGTGACATAACATATTGGCACACGTGGCAAATCGATAACCGGCATTGCACAAAGGAGTGATAAATGGGCTCACCACTTCAATGAATGGACTGATCTTTTTTAGTTCCTATTCACACGCGCAGCCTTTTTTTACACGATTAACAAAAGGCCTTTATATAACTTACTGCAGTAACGCTGATATGAGGTTTTATTTAATGAGCGACAGCATTCTGACACAGAAAATACAGTTTTAATTTTGAAGCAAAGTAGTATAAAAGTACATGCCATATTAATAAATTCAAAAGTCTCGTTGAAATTAATTCTTTAAATGCTTCTAAGAACTCGAAATTTTGAGATCTATTTTAAATATTTTGATCAAAATGTTAATTGCACAGTATACGAAAGTTCAATTCAGAAAATTGACTTTTAATCTAGTCTTGAAAAAATTAAATGTTCAAGACTGGAGTACCTACAAAAATTGATCTATTAAATAAAATCTGCTTCACCTAGAAATCAATCCTTAACATTGTAGCAGACAAACTGAACTAGTTATTTGTATTTGGTCAGCAAAAATATCTCGGTTACAATCGTTAAGTTTATTCAGCCGTGGTCAACGTTAGCCCAATTACGAAAAGCTTACATTTTACAAAAACTTTTCCGAGTAATTCCAAAAGCTTAACAGGCTTTATTGTTTTCAATTATTTCTTTATTTCTTTGATATTCTTGTCTCTTTGTTCTAACTAAAGAGAATATGTCGTAACAAACTCAATTTATTAATTCTCGAAAAATTGCTATTGTTGAGCGCGTCAAAGAATTCAAGTGGCATACTTGTGGTTTGTAGTTTTGCTTATAAAGCCTACGTTTATTTTCGCCTCTTGAATAGTAAAAATAGTAACACAAAAGACCCAATTAAAGTTTTGTGACGTTTCACCCAACTAAACGGGATTTATTCGTGGTGTATTATGACGTAGTGATATGGTAACCAACATTGCTTCGCTTCGTAGTTTGAAAATACGTATGTTAGTTAAAATTTTCACGTATTAGTAATGAAGGACTTGTAGTAATTAACCTTCAAATTAAATTTTACTTAGATTTAATAAATAATTAGCAAGAGAAAGTTTGACGCAGAATATAACAACATAATTTATGAAGTAACTTAGTGTTACAATCTAAGTAATTTTTCAAAGTATCTTTTGGCATGATTCCAGGTAATTTATGATATAACTTACTTTTGTTAGACAAATTAATTTCGCACTAAAAGCTCTGCTTTATTAGCTCACTAAAACTCTGTTTTATAATAAAAGCGCCTACTGTAAAATGGAAAATGCAGCATAACCTCTTCACTTTGTGAAAACGTAATTTTGTTGTGTGAAAATAATGATATTGCATGAAATTTTAAAAATACGTATATTTTCAGGTGCGGTGAGAGCTTAATACAAAAAAGCCCAGGTGACATATAACCTCCACTTTATTTTCAGGTAGAAAAGTTGTCTGGATTATTTTAACAGTGAAGGCCAAAGCAGACTGGCCGTGAGCCAATAATTTACGAAGGACAGACTACAAGTCCCATTTATTTTTCAGTTTACGACGACCTTACTTAATAATATCTGCAGGAATTTTACAGTATGCGAATTTCACTGCATAAAACCTTAACGAGGATTAATTAATAGAACACATAATAACCAGTGAACTAAAAAGCATGAAATTTTACCATAAACGTCGAAATAAAACACTAAGAAAGATTTTTGAAAATCCCTTAAATGAGTAAAGCTGCTTTCGCTTGTTACTTTAAGTTTATATGACAGCAATTTTTGACCACATATAGTTAGTAATTAAATAAATTAATCTCGATTCTATATTACCTACATTACTATTTTCACGGCAATATAATCTTAATGGGCTGATGTGTCCAAACTCTTCGTATGAATGAACAAAAGTATAAAAGAAATAAATTTCAAAGTTTTCTCACAAACTTTACGGGTAAAATATAACTGGAGCAATGTGACACGACTGAAAAATAAATAGAAATAAAATATGTAACTGTTAGGAAGGACTCAGAAACGAAAATAAACTGATCAAGACTAATAGACTGTTTCGCACTGACAATATTTCTTTTACAAATTTCATCACCATCTCATCAACCTTTATTGATCTACGTCTGTATATGTATAAACTCCTTCAAATTCGGTTTTTCGCTGATTTTTAGCAGCCTCCATCAAGTGCTTCCTTTTTTTTAATTTTTACTTCAGTTACTCCGTCTTTTTTTGTCCTAAGGTCTTCGCATAAAACATTTTGTATTTTCTTACAAAATTAAAAAGTAAGTAGTTTGGGGCAGAGAAAGTGGATTAATAATTTAGTAGATTTATACATTTTAAAATCAGATGTTACTCGTAATTTTTTTTTTCTGAGAGTGACTAGTACTCCCAGTGAGTTTAATAAAATTAGTGGACCTTCTTCAATATTAGTTTCAAAGGTAAGATGTAATATTTAAAGCTTCATTTCAAATTATATTTTAACCATCAATACTTGAAAAAAGTAAATTATATCATATTTTTCGTCTTCAGCTTTAAGTATACACTGAAAAACGATATCAAAAAGTTTTCAGAAATTTCAACGAAGATAAATTAAAAATTAAACGAAGCCTTAATCAACTTGACATTGTGAATGAATATTACCAGATTCAAAACGTCGTAAATACTTATACCAAGAACAAGATTTGAATTAGTGAAAGAACCTCTTTAAAAGTTGCTCGGACCCATTAAGAAGGTCATTATGTAGGTCGCGGGTGACCCAAAGTTTTAATGAGATGAATCCGAGGCTTCATCGTACGAGAGATAAGGAAAGTTAGGGCTGCGAGCCATTGATATAGATAATCTTGGAATATTGGAACCTTTAGTTAACACAGAACTTTGAAACGAGAAGAATAAAGTTCACTGGTCAAAAGGATTTAGAATTGTCATTATTGGACCAGTAGGACCGGTAATCTTTTTTAATAAACGAAATTGTTATCGCTTCTTACAACCTTGAGATGAATCCTGCTTAATAAAAGTCTAAGTCTTGTTCTCAAAAATGTGTAAAATCCAGCAGAATTAAAATTCAGAATATTGTTCTTAAAAAATGTGTTGTCTCCCAATCAATATGCTTCAGCGTATTGAACTTGACGTTTTACTTCTTCCATTAATTTAGAAGATCTCAGTTTAATCGATAACAGTTTAATATTTTTTATGGTATTAACATAGCAAATGGCAGCGCCAAAAATACCAACAGTGACTCGAGGAAATAGAGAAAAACGTCTTATCTTAAAAATGGTTCTAAAATATAAATTAACAGATACGCTTTTTATGTAACATAAGTTACCCAAAATATGTACATCGAAAACCCTAATCAACAGAATATATCGCAAGCCCTGAAGAGCTCGAGTAATCCTTTCCTAATTGATTCGTAAAGCGTCGAGTCAGGTCCTCTGAGGCCCTTGTATCCCGGATCGTAACACAATGTGGACGAGGAAATGATGTTGCTACGAGGATAACAGAGAAAATTAGTTCATATGTTCAAGTTAATAGGATCCTCAAAGCGCTCTTAACTACAGATCATGGTCGTTACAAATGATGGAGAAACTTCAACCGATTGCGATATTTGGCTCCATAAACCACGTATGTGATGTAAACAAGTTGTGCTTTCTTAGGCTATTAAACGATTACTTAATTTCTTTTAGGAAATAGATCGTAACGGTATATAAAAAAGTAACCACAATAGGATCGTTTTACATAGCATTCTAAGTATTTTTCATATTAACTCCGTCGTAAAATTACATAAATTATCGTCGTGAATGTCTATAATATGTTAGTAAAGATTGCGCAGAAAAGTATAATTTAAGCGTTTATTTAGTTAGTTCACCTTTTCCAATAACCAAACGAATAGATCATGATTGTAGTCGTACAGATATGCTGTTTACTCATATACCTATAATTTTCCAAATTAAAGCACTTTAGTAGAGGACCTTTTAGCCTTTTTAATTATATTAATAAATTGCCACCATGTTGCCATTTTAACTGGATTATAAATAAACAATGTTAAACACACGATAAAAGCGGACACGCTTAAATCATTGAATTTTACCGACAATAACTTTACTAAAGCGATGTTAGCGGAAATTAATGGCATAGTAAAAATGTTTTACACAAAGACCGGTTAATACATGAGAGGTATTAACATTTCCTTAGTTTATTATACTTTGGTGAAGACATATAATGGTTCCTGGTACCACATCTATTTTTAGACAATATGCAACCTATAAGATTGTATGAATTTCGCCGATGAAATGATAAATAACCGATCAAAGACCAATAAATCTTAAAAAAATATTAACTTATCTAATTCCGACAAATACTGCAAAAAATTACAACAATACAAAATCAAATTAAATTAAGAAGCAAATGAGTCATTGTGACAAATATAATAACGTCGTATACAAAACTGACGTCAAAGGATACAACAGGATTGCATAATTTCTCTTTACAATCCACGATGACGTGTATCCCTGTTATGTAATTGTACACACGCCAGTCTACAGTAACCCCGAAATATGGAGGAACTGTAAGCTCCAAGTTTGCATGTATAATTGATCGTGCAACATGTCACAGTACTTCGGTACTAAGAGCGTTAGTGTCTAACGCATCATGTAAATCTTGTCGTGTTAGAACAAGATCCTTGTTGGGAAGTATTTTGGAGTTGACTATATATGAATATATACAATATTCATCTACTTAAGCTTCGCTTAGATTCTGTGCTTTCATAAGTGTATGAGGACCAGGTTATTAAGTTATGTAACATAACATCCCTGTTATTCATATTATCTTGGTGTTAATAATTGGTGACTCAAGAATTTCAAAATTTCAATCTGATCAACTTGAATCGATTCAAAAATGATAGCTGTAAGTAAATTTTCAAATAAAAAATCTTCAATGCTAATTTAAAATCATTTGGGGTTCCATAAAATAAAGGTTAATTTTTGGTGTTACGGTATCTGTAAAGATTAAGAACTCCTGATCTAATGTAAAGCTGTTAATAAATAAAGTAGTGTACAGTTTACAACCGTTGTTACAGAGACTGCAGTATCATACAAGCATTAGAACGCCGCACTCGCCGCATTGCGGCTACTCTTCCTAACATCCCCCGGGTGATCTGCGGTTTTAAAATAATACTCTACAGTATCCCCTGCGTTCATTGACCTTTCGTCATTTACTTCCTCGTGTAATAGTATGTCAATGGAACAAAGATGTGATCGATTAGACAGCCTAGCAGCCAATTCAGATTTACCTAGTCTTGTGATCAAAGTCTATTGTGCCTATAGGTGATAAACATTTACAAAGGTGGTAATTGTAGGTACATAATATTGATATGAACATATAATTTTAATGCGAAAAAGCTTTGTTGCGTTTATGTAGGACGAAAAGTTACACGAAAAAATTTAAGGCAAAATTGAGAAAAAAAAAAGATGTGACAAAAATTATTTTAAAGAAGCAGTTATTAACTTAACCCTATGATTTTTATTAACAACACTCCGTATTCTTTTCAAACAGAAATTAAACACACTAACAATCGATTAATAATTCAATCCCAAAGCTTTCAAATCACGAATTAATAACCATGTTCGCTTGTCGACAAGTAACAAGATCTCAAAGTTGTATCTATAGCAAGAAACTTATTAAATCCCCTCTCGTACATCATCGTATATTTCCCTTAAGGATAAACAAGATACACTAATAGAACATGATGATGTACATATTGTACCGAGAGGGCGCCACTCATCAATCAATGTTTCCTTATCGCCGGTAAGCACTCTGTAAATCCGAGTTTCATGAAGAGTCAAAAATGTGATGCGGGTATTTAGCTATTTAGGTTTTCTTTGAAATGGAGCGTAAATATTTGACTAGAATAAAGGCTGTGATTGTTACATCTTAAATTGTGTATATGTAAGCTACTAACCCTAGGACAGTAAGTAAACTTTTATTGTTTTTTTATTTTTTAATGATGCCTCTATATCATTATCAAATTCAAAGAAATAAAAACTAGTTCATTGGTTAATTTCTTTCTTCCCTCTTACCCGACAATATCTATGTAATAGCACCTTTTTTATTGTCATTTAATATCTTACTGATATATCCTTTTTCATAATAAATATTTATATCATTATTAATCTTAACAACATTTTCCTGCTCCCAAGAGAGATTCTTACAAAATTTGATGAGTTGGCGAAGCAATTTAATTTCAAAAAGCCATTTTTGGACCAAAGAATTTGGAGAGACACTTGATATGATATACTGAAGAGGGTACGAAAAGATTGTAGATGTATAAAATAATTTAGAAGTGACAAACAAGGACATGATTGACATTAATATCAACAAGGTTATATGAGCTCAAAACGTTTTCGATTACAATATAAATATGCCTTTAAATAGACAAGTTTAAGGCAATAAATACGTAAGCAATAAATGTTTCAAAAACCTTGTACTGTTATTAATCTAAAGGAATTAACTTATCAAAATTTAAAGAAGAGATAAAAAACTTTATTGGTCATCACAAAAAATGTTCCAACTGGTTTTTAGGATTTTTTTATCTACGAGTAATATGCGTAACGTTTCACATTAATAAAATGATCACAAACGACTACCTAATATACAATCTAAGGATAAAAATAAAAACATGATAGAGCCAAAATAAATATTGGCCCAAAATACACTGTCGCTAAAAATCACCCATTTGAGGACACTTCTAAAGATCATCAACTCTTTGGTAAGGACCATATAATATTCAATGTTGCTATCTGCCCCGTCGTCCTCTTTGATCCAAAGAAGCGTGCGTCATTTATCTCCCGACGCTTTGGGATCATTTCATCCGACACTCGCTTTGATTACTAAAACATGAAAAACTCGAAGACGTATTATGAGAAGATTTTCAAACTGATATTGAGGGGTATTAATGAAATATTGCCTACGAAATGTGTTCAGGTTTAGCGTTAGGATCAAGTTTAAGGCCCTCTTTGTGGTTCTTATTGTATAATTACTTACGTATTTATGTCAGTCGGCATTTAACCTAATTTGGAAAATCAAACATCAGTCAAATAACCCATATAAATGTGTGAGGTTTTTGCAAGTACACAATGATACATTTTGGATATAACAATTGAATCCCAGTGAATTTTTGGGTTTGAAAAACAAATGACAAAATTTAGAATAGGATTTGACTAACAACAAATATACCCATATCAATTTTCAAAATAAAAACGAAAAGTGGCTTGATACGTTTTCAATTTACCCGATTTATATTTATAGAAGCTAGCTTGTACAATATAGTACGAATAAAACATCCACCAAACCAACTTGATCATAAAAAATTTAAAACTACCTCAGAAAATAATTTTCCGTTTTTCTGTAAAGTTTTGTATTTCACAGAGGCGTTGTATAACATAAGTACAAAGTTTCCTCGCGTACTACGTAGTTCAATGTTGCTAGTTTATGGACCCTGAGGGAATACGAGGCTGTATAAGGTACATAGAAACTTTCACGGCCTACGAGGTTCTAATAAAATGGAGAAATAATTCGGGTAAAAGCTTACTTTTCCTAACAGAGCTTGTAGTTTCTGTTAATTTCAGATTCTTTCTAAGACTCTTATTGAAAAGGTAAGATACCATAAGTTGGGTTTAAATTCTTTTTATTTTTAGTTTTTTTTTATATGGTGCCATCGGCTTTCCTCTGCTCTGTATAAGACAAAAAAGTTCAGGTCATAGAACAATTTTAAAGCAGTTGATTTCATTGCATTTGTCTGATAGTATTAAGTTCAGATTATGTATGCGGTACTAGGCCAGCGTGGTGGACTATGGCCTGTACCCCTCACACTGTGAGAGGAGACCCGAGCCCAGCAGTGGGACATGAATCATCATATCCGCATATCAATGCGGTAAATAAGGTTGGTTTATACATATACATATAAGGAGATGATAAGGCTCAATCTCCCAGGGACTTGGAAAATACGTACAGATTCTCTGGATAGTAACGCTTGCCTGCGACTGTGTAAAGACATAATATCAAATATTTCTTGAACATTACAAACCCAGTCACGTATTTGCTTTGGGACTTTATTATATAATTGTAGTCCTATACATTACACTGGAAGTCGTTTAGGCTCTAGAGCGTGCCAAATAAATGGACATACATACATACATAAGCTCGATAAACATTGCCCTTCTTTTGCAGTCAGGTAAAAATAAACTAACACTACCTTCACATATTTAACATTGCAATATTTCATTACCATTCCGTTCCTTTATTTTTAACAACAAAACCTAAGCTTTGTTGGGCATTACAATAAAAGCACTTGCTAATAACTCAGTTCAAAGGAATGGCTTAGCTCGCAATGTTTGGCCCCAGTTATTCTAGTACTAGCAGTGGGGCCAATATCTGTCAGCGACAAACGCTTTATGTTGCGAGTGAAATACCGCTACACATCGAGAAATTCCGCGCCACCTTCGGAAATACGAAAGGAATTCTACTAACTACACTAGTGGAAATACCGGATAAAACTGTCCTGTATTGGAAATATTACATTTATTCTTTTATTCCGTAATAGTAAATAGATGTTTTTTTCAATGAAAGAGTTAAAGCTTGATTCTATCTAAGTATGAGAAAATAAAGTTATACTGCAATAACCCAAAAATTCAGTTATAATAAAAACAAAAAATACTAGTGAAGAGGATGATTTAATAAAATTATATTAACCCAGCGACCATAAAATGAAAAGTATTTTCCGTAACACAAATACTGAGACAAATCAGGAAATTACGGGACACATCAGAAAATACCGAGATAAATCGAGAAATACGCGTGGAATTCTAGAAACAGGCCGTTAATAAATTTTTAATAATTAGTTAAACTCAATTTCAGAACTGTTTTTGATTTATTCTCGAACGAATTTTATCCTACAAGTACTTAAAAACCTAATAAAGTAAATATACTAATTAAGAGTAACATTCAAACAATCTCATTAATCATAAACCCGATAAATCAAAGGTTACTTTTAACTTCCGTAAAACAGAGTACGATTCCATGCAAATATCGTGAACGAAAGGCATTAAGGTTGGTCGATAAACCCATGCATTAGAGCAAAGGTTTGCTTAGCGGTCGAAGTTAGATGATATCGCATAACCTGCCCGTTGTGAGCAAGATACGGTTAGGATAGCCTAAAGGCGCAATTCGCTATCTATCTTTCATATCTTTCTATTCTGAACAAGGCTGTGTCTATATTTGAAAAGCTTAAATCGGTCGAGAGGTCGTAATAGCGAGCCTTTTTTGTGTTTTTCGTAGTCTGGGTTAGGTAAGGGGATTTTGGAGAGGAGAGAAGAGGATGCCGATCTCTTTCATTGACCCCTAAATTTATGAGGACCAAAGACGGGGACGATCCATCTGAGCATCGCGCAGAAAAGGTACCGGAGTGTTCTGAGGCACATAACCCGGAACAGGGTATCTTTATTAAGATTTCCCCCTTGGAAGAAAAGGTAAGGGGAATTTACTAGAACTATTGATTCTATGATTACTCCTATCAAACGTTGACATGTTGAAATTAAACACATTATAGGAACAAAATTAAAGTAGTAAAAAGCAGGGTCAGTACACAAAGATATCTTTACATTTTGGAGCCCAAAACCAAATTATGCTTTGCTACTTTCTTAGTTATAAGTCGGTACAGAAAGGGAACTATAGGTACAAAGGAACTAAACATATAAATAGAAAACGCAATTACTGAATAACGTAGTAAATAATTAGAGTATCCATTTAATTCATCAACGTAAAACAAATTAAACAGCGGCTCAACGTACGTGCAAAAACAAAATACTTAAAAGGAATTAATTCCACAAAGTACTACACTGAAAGTTCTCTATTGTGAAAACTTTAATATGGGTCCGACTACATGGATTAAACCCGCAAACCAGGGAAACGAGAAAAAGGAATAATGGGAAACAGCGAATAAAACCCGCATCCGAGACTCGAGTCGCAGGGATGTTCAGGCACTACGAAATATAAAAGTAATCCGATATCCGTACGAAAATATCCGGATATCAAATGTGAAGCCGAAATTAATGTTGAAATAATTCCGACGTTAATCTGGCATTTACAGAAGGTTTGATATGGAGAATATTGGAATATTTATTATATCGTACATAAGTATCATTAAAGATTTAATCACAGAGGAGTACAAAACATTTCTCATTTTCTCATATTTTAACACAACAGAAGACACATACATTTCGGTACCAGTAATAGGAAATTACATGAATATGTTTAACTATTTTCTATCCCACAATGCATAAGGTATAAAGTTTATTTTTGTAAAACCACTACCTACCGTGGCGTACGATAAAATGTTTTGACGTTCCGCCGCTGTAGAAGTGTTCATAATAAATGTTTAATGTAAAAGTTCTTTGAACCTTAGCCAATTTTAACAGCCCCGTTACTCGTTACAATTTCCCATTTTAAATTTTTTTTTGGATAAATCGATCATAAATTACTTAAAGTAATAATACGGGTAAAATTTATTTTGATCTTTGTTAGTTTATTGAACTTCAGTTTACTAACTGTTATATTAACCCTAACCCTAAAAATAGCTTTAAAAACAACTGTAAATGGCTGCGATTTCAACCAAAAGGATTATTTAGTGGTGACTATATTACGTTACGATTTACTCCATTCTCTGCAAAACGTACCGAATCCTAAGCTAACAGATGGGCTGCTTCGGCAAACAGTACAGTTATTCGAGACACAAGGAGACTAACCAAATTCAACTGGAATATATCACTAGGTTGTTTTGTTTGCCGGACTTTAGTTTATGTAATTGGAGCGAAGGACTGTCGCCTACATTTGTTTAGCGCGTCCCCATGCTAATGTGTTGTTTTGTTAGCTCCTCCTTTTTGTACGCGCTTCATTTTCACTTTGTTGTCTAATATTATTGTTAGAATAGGGTACAGTCACTAATCTACTCATAATAATATATCCAATATATAAATCGTCTTGTGAAACTGTACGAATATTATATACAATATTACAGTAGTAAGTACAATTTCTTAACTAAAGAATTGATTTCGAAACGAAATGAGATCAGGTGCCTATTAAAACAGTAGAAAGAAATAGAATCAGCAATTAACATGAACAGAAATGAACTACCTCACCTAAAAATAGTACCGTATAGGGTGAACTAAAAAGTAAAATGAAACCTGCAATCACATTGCAGAACACTGAATTTCATACGGAAATTTTGGACGACGTCAAAAGAGAGAAAGACGAATTTTCCGCCAGTCATGTGATTTATATCCGGGCGCATCAGTTCAGATCCGGATAGACGAATGAAGGTGCCTAGCGATGAGAAATACCCGGCTTAAAAATACATATTTCGGCTTCGACTAATTGTACAATGCAGGATGTTATTTCCGTAATTTTACGCTAGCCCGTCAATTTATTCAATTAATCTAGCCGATTTTTTAATAAAAAATGAATTTTATCGTATCTTTTTAAAATGTAATAAAATTAGATGAATAAATGGTTTAGTGCCTTGTGCCCTCTGAGGCATATAAATATATGTATAGCGATCATACAACTATCTAAATCTAAAATCAGTGCCTTATTTTACGAAACAAAAGTCTTTAAGTCAAACGACAATTTGAAACTCTTACCATAGTAATAGTATTTCTATAGAACACTTTCTTGTTACACATCTCCTTTACAAGATCTGACGTCGAAAAAAGTGGATTAGTTTCCGTTAATTACATAGAATGCAATTTAAAATACTTATTTCAACACAAACGAGGAAAATCTAATTTTCCAGTGGCAAAACCCATCTGAAAGGAGCCGAGAGCCGGTTATAACGTAGTCCGGTGATGAGAAATACCCGGCTGAATACAAATAGAGGTCAGTGACCCTCCGTTATTTAGACGATTTCGGGATTACTCGGGATATTACAGTGTTTTAATTGTTTTTACGTGTTATTTTAATTGCTTTATTTCTGTTGTTTACTTATTTATAAATAGTGGAGCTGTTTTAGTTATACTTCAAGGGACAAGCCAAACTATTATACTTTTTGAAATGCCGTCATAATAAAAGTTGTTTATAGGATGAGCATTTACTAAAGATCTATGTAAAATTTAGATCGGAAGTATCTGATGTAGAAAACTATAATCAAACTATAATAAAAGGCAATATGGGGCAGAACAACGTGAGCCCGGTTATCTAATTCACTATATATATACATATACTATATATATTTATATTTAGTACCGCATAGCAAGATTTGTCAGTGGACTTGTAAAATCATAGAAGTGTTAGGTAACTGATTTATATCCGGGTCCCCAGTTGAGTAATATCCGGGTTGAGATAACCGGGCGTGCGAGGTAGGGAAATTATGTTATATCTCATTTTTGGACGATTATCCTTTTATTTCATTCATTTAATAAGAGATGTGTGTATATTTTACGTTATAAGAATAGCAAACGAGCTTGCAGTGCCACCATCCCCTGTTGCCAATGGATATGTTGATAAACCTCAAATAGGATTGCAAAAGTTAATTTAAGGAGGGCTGTTAGTTAGTTCAAAAGTCCTATTAGTTGTAGGTCACAGACGAAAAAATATATAGACAGAGACTTCAGAACAAATGAGCGTAGTAGAAAAAACATAACGTACTTATCAAAGTAACGTATTCCCGGTACAGTGTTCGACAGGAATACGTCAAATAGTAAAAAAAGAAGAAATATGAATTTTTTGGTTCTGAAGACTCAGTCTATACATTTTTTGGTCTTAGTTGTAGGTGTGAATTTTCTTAGTTCGTTAGTGAAAGCACCACAGAAGTACTTAAGTCCTGTTAGTAGAAATTATTAATATTTCTCTGAAGACGCCTATTCTAAAAGTTTACTCTCCTGTCTGGTCTATTCTAGTCTACCCTCGCTCTGAAATGGAAATTATAAAAGAAAAAGAAAAACACTCAATTCTATTCGCATTTTAATAGAATCGAAGCTTATAAAAGTTGTCACTTGTTTGGAATAACCTTAGAACTACCTAAAAGCGTCAGAAAGTTTTACAAAGTTTCAAATGCTATAAATATGTGACGGCTGTAAAGGCTAGAACACACCAAATCTCAATTGTTATTCAGCAGTCGTTTCTTTGCCTCAGGTCACGCGTCACTTTTATGGTGCAATAAAAAGTAAAACAACACGCCCATCGGAGAGATGAGAAGAGAAATTGCCCTTTGCGAGTGCCTTTTCAAATTAATAATAAGGAATTCATTATATCATTACGGTTGATGAGTTGTGATATTTTTTGAGTGGTCTGGGAAAGTATCACAGATAGTTCGTTCCGAAATCATTGGTTTTTAATTAAAAAGCTGAATTAAAATTTTCTAAACTTCAATGTCTATTCTAGTCGAAACTACTTCTAATAAGAAGACGAATATTCAAATACCTCTCCTCTTGAACTTGATTACCAATATTTTTCTTTAAATACACGAACTCACTGAATTAAAATCCAGAAGAAAAATTTTACATTAAGTAATTAAGTATGCTTACTTGACAATACAATAGACTGCTGTCTATTTTGGGTGATTGAGATTTTAAAGTTTCATTTGCATAAAGAGGCCTGAACCAGCCGCAATATTACCCTTTACTCACAAAGCCATTTTGTAGATGCTGACGCATTCTTCTCAACAAAACTAATCAAAGAAAGTAGGCAACCCACAAAGCAACTCACAGGGTTGCCAGATGCAAAAGATAAATATACCGAACAAAGACAGAAAGAAACGGAAAAGAAGTGAAATAAAGATAAATGGAAGGTGAAGATAGAGAAAATAGGTGATGATTATGGAAAGAAACCGCCACTCCTCACTGGAGCAGCGTGGTGGAATATTCTCTAGGCCTCCTCAATTACAAAGAGACCCGTACTTAGTAATTAATTAATGGATTGAGGCCTGTACAAAAAAAGGAGTCAAAGGGTACCAAAGAAATGTACATACATACCTTCATACATATAGAAAGTTTAAAAACATACATACGCTCGAAAAACATTACCCTCCTTACGTAATCGGGTAAAAAACCAGACTGGAAAAAGCAATCCTGCTGACTAGTCGTGTAATTTGGATCATGACGTGAACCACCACCTCTCCCATAAGGCTCATTACTGTAAATTAGCGTCCCCCTAAAAAAATAATAGACCCGACTTTCATCAGATGAATATTCAAGATTACGACGGTCGCGGGACGACGCGTCGGGGTTAATTAAAAATAATTTAAATCCCTCGGTCTCGTGCCCTATATTGAATTAATAACCCTGACGATACCTATGTTTTGACATAAATCCTCTCAGGAAACTGCGTTGAATATTATTTAAAAATAGTGGACCCGCCGTAGCTTCGCTTCAGGAAACCTACAATGAAATTAAAATTAAAATTAGCCTAAGTTACTCCTTATTACATCAGCTACCCGCCAGTGAAAGTCCTGTCAAAATCGGTTCAGCCCTTTCAGAGATTAGCCGGATCAAAATGACAGACAGACAGACACAAAAATTAAACCGTTACGTGTACCGTGTATACATACGTATAATGCATTAAGTAAAAAGCGGTTATTTTCATATTACAAACAGACACTTCAATTTTATTTAGTTCTACAGATCCGTCAGAAAAATCACTCTTGAAACCGTATTAAATTTTCTTTAACATGACCTTATTAATAATATACATTTGAGAAAGTAATATAAATTTCATACGGAAAGGAAATTGGTGTTGTTAAGTTTTATACACGAAAGTGTGACATTTAAGTAGAATTATTCAAAAGCTTTCGTGTGACCTGACTAAATTAAAGCTAATTTCGTATTTCTTGTTCGTAATACGATTATTAAATACCTTAGTTTAAGTTAGACGCAGTGTTATCAGAAATGAATAAGTAGGTAAGGATTATAAAATTAAATCATTGTTACGATACTATTATGTATAAAAATATTTAAGACGAAAATGGCATTATGCCATTATTATCATTTAATTTCTTAAGTTTATACGTGTCTGTGTTATTGTTAAAAATGTCCCGAAAGTCGGAACCTTTACATCCACATATCGATATTTATAAGCAAATACAAAATTGCATTTGAATGCAACTATCAAACATATTTTATGACTATTTTCTGAGGTGACTTCGTATATTGTATAGTTCCCAAAGCTAACAAAAAGAGTCACCGACAATACTATCAAAGAGACAGGTGAATATAAAAATACGTCTTGACGTCGAAAGATATTCATTTTCTGTTTTATAAAACAAGAATAAGGCGTAGAAAGATCTGCTCGAAGCATGGGAAATAAAAGCAAGATAGATGCAATCTTCAAGACAATTTATTTTAAACATGCCTAGCGAGAAATAAACGGTGATGGTATTCAAACTAAAGAGAAATTTCACGCCGTTTATTGAAAAAGAATTGTACAAGTTTTCTGCTTTACCGTTAGCGTTTTTTATTCTATTTCACGGATACTTTTAACGTACTATAAACTTAACACTATCATGAAACATTTAATAACTAGAAGATGGGCTCTGTGATTTAAATTCGGCTTTAACTCATTATGTCTGATTAAGAACAGATTAAGGTCGGTCTTACAGAGCACGTCATAGCGCCGCGCCATCTTAGGAACGATTAGAAAAAACCCATTACAAGGAAATCTGAGACTGTGCGAAATTCGCTTTATTTTCTAAATTCAATATATTTATAACACTTACTACGCACAAAATTTTGCTGTAGATACACTTCTTCAAATATGCCTGCATTATTCTTTAAACTCCTTTGCATTGACTCAAGCGTATTTAAAAAGGAACATAAAAGTGTGTTACTTAATTCCAATTATTACTACGTAGAGGAATTTAGAAGATTGTTACATCTTTAAACAACGTTACAAAGTGTATTGGACAAGGTAAAACACTACGAAAATGAAGCAACTATTATCTCTTGTCTGAGACTAGTTAGATTAAAAATGCTAATCTAACTTGGAAGTTGGTGATCTAGGAAAATAATTTCAACGTAGAACTCTCGCGAAGTTATCTTAAAGTTTTGAAAATTTATAGCGAGCACAAAGACTTAGATGTCCAAAGCACTCTTTCTTATCTAGATTTCTTGAGAGTATTAAAAATTCAATTCAATTAGTATAGTAGCTCATCCTAGCGAATAAAATAAAACCAGTTAGATCTGAACCGAATTCAGACAGAAATAGGTTCTCTACGAATGTATAACAATGTTATTTTTTTCTACTTCTATAAAATGGCAGTAGATTTTCATACAGGCTTTTTTTAACAATATTGAAAGACGAACAATAGGTCGTTTTAAATACACGTCTTTTTATGTATCTATATACATTGTACGTACATGAATGCAAGCATGTGTGTTTGAGAGCTTTTATCACGCGCACAATATGTAGGTATGACATTGAAACGCATTAGAATTTAGAATGTTTTCATAAGGCATCAAGTGTCTTCTCCAATTTATGCAACCTTAAAAATGAGTAGGCGTTCCTGCGTTAGGATCGTAACATTAAAAACTTTGTCCTACATGTGTAGTTGCCAATGCTGGAGTACTGCCAGAGACCTGCATGCAAACTCCTAGAACAGTGATAACCTCGCCAATTTTATGCACTGCGATTTGGCAGAAAACCATGCTCGCGAACTAAGCAAATACTTTGAAAGCCTTACACTACATACGTCATATTAACCCGCATAGAACCTTTATTATAACGGAAACTATGTCAAGCACATTCTTGTTTTAAAATACTTTAAATCGTACTTTATTTT
Source organism: Lerema accius (assembly GCA_001278395.1). Lineage (NCBI taxonomy): Eukaryota > Metazoa > Arthropoda > Insecta > Lepidoptera > Hesperiidae > Lerema > Lerema accius. The sequence continues at coordinate 859,230 of LGAG01000188.1, forward strand.
ACACTTCATATTTGCTGCCATGAATTTCTTTTGAAGGAAATCAGAATGCTTTAAATAACGGTATTTGTGTTATTAAGTATAAAGAACAGGAAATATGAAATTACGACTTAAAAGAGGGTACACTTTTCTGAATACAATTTTTCTCTACTTATTGGCCGCGTGGGCTTCCGTCGACAGACCGGAAATGAGTTCTGCTCCCCCCCTACTCCCCATTGCCGTCAACACCCAGTTTTACAGGACGAGAAAACCAACCTTATTATCATCCTGTCATAAAAATCCATTTGAAGCTTTTCGTCGGAATAAAATCTACAATTTACATTTTAACTTGTTAACTTTACGTAACTCGTAAACCGCCTTTTTTGATTTTTAATAAACACTTTGATAAGCTTAGATTTGAATTAAGTTTTAAATAGGTTAATTATGTAGGTACTTTTAAAAACTGTTAGGCATTACTTACTGTACTTCTGTTTATACAGATGGAAAAGGAAGATTGAAATTAACATTGAAAGTTAATGACGCAGAATTAATAACTTATGAAATTAACACATTACTAAGTCAACGTTTCACAACTTTCGACTTTATTCAAACATATTAACGGTTATATTTACACCACGTTCTTATTCATATTTTCTATTAGGGTGAACCGAATAAAACATCTAGAATTTGGCGAAATTAAATGTGTACTTTGGAAAACAGCCAGTACCATTAAATACGACGTTCAACACGAGATAACGTCCTTTATAACTTATTGCCAAATATGACCGTAGCTTTTTATTTTGAGTTGCGAACTTATTCTTTATGACGATCTACAATTTGTAATCCGTGTGAGAATTAATAACAATGAAATTGACGTGTCTTTTACTATAAAGAGGCATGTAAGCGTTAGATAGCAATATGATCGTAATTTTTGACCCTACCTATATGGGGTTTATATTGGCGCCAATAGATGGCCTATTTCTGAGCATGGGTCTCCTAATCTAAGGATACCTAAAGCATACTCCGATATGCTGCAAGAGTGCAAATTGGCGTAAATGTTTATGATGAACCCAAGTTAATTTTTTTATAGAAAACAGATTCACAAGGTCCAGTAGTTATATTTTACATCACTTGCCCAAAACAAAGGTTACGCTGCAAAGTTTAAACAGTACAGTAAAAGCAAAAACATGACTTTGTTGTACGAATTTTTAGGCGAGCAGGTACAAGGCAAGCATGGCGTACGGAGAGATACGACGAAGAGGATGCACAAAACGCTAGTGCGCCACGAGCCCTTGAGTCGCGTGTCGTTGAGGGCCGGCAGTGATTAGAGCGCACTAACAAAGCGTTGAGGGCTCTTAACCTACATGCTCCGTTTCACAACTCTTCTAGCGACCGATGTGCGCCTGGTACACTGCCACTTACTAATGGCTAATCTCACCCACGCCTGAATACCTTTTTGCTTTAATAGCTCAATTTTCATTAGCTTTTTCTACATCGACATCTTATCAGTACCAATTTATAAGAAATACATTCATTTACCCCGAACGAATTAAAGTTAGTGTCGCAATAAATTCATTTTAATAGCGTAAGAAAGGCCCCAAATTTTCTTATCTTGTCCCTCCAGACTTTCCGGGATAATAAATCGTATTCCCGCCCGCAATATAAACGACTATGCATAAAGCCGTACAGCAAGCAATACATAAGGCAACAGACATTGTAGCAAAACGGCAGCTGCAGATTTGTAAGATAAAACCGAGGAGAGCGGCCGGGAAATATTAGCGTCGTATTTTACAAAACTAGTAGAATTCACAGGAGCTTTTATGGCTATCTGGAGCTACAAGAAAACGCTGTTAGCTGAAATGAAGCGCCCGTAGAACAATAACATAAATGTCATCATCATAAGGAATCGAGAACACGACCTGGAGCATAATATCGACTTCAGTTAGGTAGCGAAGGAGTTCGTACATTACGAAGATATTGATTCTTGAGCACTCCCAAGTTCTGGCAACCCGTCAAGTAATAAAGCCGGTTATCTGAGCTCGTTTTCGCCAGAGCGGAACCGTGATATGCCATGTTCTGCAGTAAAACGGTGTGAGCTCGCAAGGGACATTACACCAAATGCCGCTGTAATTATGCGCGAACTTGGAAGGTGCGAGGTAACTTTACGCTCGTAATTTGTTCCTAAATTTGCTTAATATGCCCCCTGACAAGATAAATTTATTAAGGACACTGGTGACGAGCTCGCTCTGCAGAACACGCGAATAAAGATCGTTCATGTAATTACGCCATCAATATTAAATGTTCCTGGAAAGTTAAGTGTTAAAAGCAGGCATAGTCATTTGAGACCCGGCCTTATTTAATTATTCCTGATTAGTCCCTTGTGTCACGATATGCAGAGCTATTACTAATGGTGTCCTGTAATAAAGGTCAAATATAAACCTAGTTTACGCACAAGTTTACCGTAGATACAGAAGAGATTATGATCATGATATGCGTGTAAGAATTAAAAACTATCGTCTAATAGTAAATTTTATCAAAGTTGTTAAAAGTATTTCAAAGAAACTAAATTCACACAATTAAAACTTAATAAATACAGAGTACACCAGTTGCGATATTCAAGGCACCCACTAAACTGAAGAGCCATCAATATAATGAAACTTGTCAGCTAAGAAAACTTCCAAATTAAATTGGCAAGAACCGTATAATAACAAGTTGCTATTGAAATTGCTAATGAAATCAAGGTTATCTAAGATAAATCGAACGTGTTTTGTGAGGTATAAGTTCGACTATAATTCAATTTGTGCCGCCATTATCCTCCACTCATCCATCTAAATCCATTAAACGTCTCGTAAATGAAGTACCAGTAAATGTGGAAGAGATTAGAAGATGTCTTCGAAGTGCAAGTACACAGTAGCGATGATAGAAAGGTTCCGTACCTACACATTAAACTTTTACACATTCATTACAAGTCGAGACGGTGAACGAACGCATCATTGCCCTTCAAAGGCCATTCCTTAGCACATAAGAGCACCAAGATATGTACAGTAGACTGTAAATGCCGTCTTTACGCACGCCATTTCATGATTTCGCTCGTTTCGTAGACACTTAGTAGAAACTTCAAGTTACTTATACCTTCTTTTAAATACATCGTCTTGTAACTGAGGCATACCTTAAAATATATCATTTTAGCTTTACCGTTAGACATTAAGCAATTGCTTTCAAATGCATATCTTTAAAATTTTCCTTCTTTGGAAACAAATAAATTTTCTAAAATTTTAAAATATTTTTATCCGTTAGAACCTGTAGTTATTACGAAAATATTTTATTGTTTAATTGTTAACTTAGAATTCGAAGATCTCGAACGGAAATATAACACGTTCGAAGCAGGAATAAACATTGAAAGGCTTAATGGTAATCCAAAGAGATGAACGCACCAATCGACAAGTTTCGAGTGGACAGGCAAGCTTGTGAGTACACCGAATACCGCACTCAGCCACTCCGGTCTCATGTCCGGCTTACATTAATCCATCTCCACCTCAAATCGCTGTTCACATATTCACAAGATGCTTTTGATTGCTATTAGAGGGTATACTTCAATTTTGTCATTTGGGTGATTAGAACTATTTAGAGACTGAATCTTTTTGTACTTATTTAGCTTTTAATGAATGTAATTGGTATATACCGTTTTAATAAAAAAAATAAACCTGCTCAACTTTAATGTTAAAGATACCCCTAGATTCCTTTACTTACATATCAACAAGACCGATATACTAGCGAATCAAATAAAGACAAGCCAAATACCATTTGCCCAGTTACGTGTGACTCAACGCAATGTGTATGCAAGTCGTTAGGGAATTTCCATATTCATTGTTATGTTTCAATATGCATAATTGCTTGGTAAATAGACCATTGAACAGCAAGCTACGACTAACATCAATGCAGTGTCATAACACAAAGACATTGTTGAGATAATATTGGACACTAGAAATCTGTTGAATCTCTAATCAATCTATGTGTATTAATAACACCTAAGCCCAGGAATTCAAATGCAAAATCTTTGGACGATAATTGAAATTTCTGTTATACTTAAGCTTATGATTCCTTTTTTAACTAGTCTTCAAAAATGCTTTAAAATATTAATGTTCTGTAAAATAATATTAATTTATATTGTTCACAAGCAAATCATGATTTTAAACAATAGCAAGACGAAGTTGAAAGCTCCGATCTTCTTATTACAATGAAAGGAACAATTCAAATATCGCTTAAGGAATGGATCGAAGGACGGGAAGTCATCTCCAATCTAAAAGTTTTAATCGAAGCTGCGACGAAAATGAACTTAATTAAAGCCGTCCAAAGGAGAATGAAAGCAAAAAGCAGGGAGATCCGTGTGAAGCTTTATATTGAAACGATGCATTTGCATACAATTCCAATTTTGTATGCAATTTCGTTTTCTAGTGACAGAAACACTGGACCGTATAATTTTGTTGGGTTATTACATTGCTGCTTAACATCTCTGAAGTTAGATTACGTTCTAATTAATGATAAATTATAGGAAAATCTAAGTTACAAAATAATAGGAGATATTTGTCAACTCAACTATAGTGATGAATTTATTAACCTCGGAATATCATTATACAATCAAAAGTTTTAACTCGATTTCCAGAAAACTGAAAATTCTCCAGGTAGTCATCCATCAAAAGTCGTGTATTATGTGGCACTTAATTATTTTGGTTCATGTAGTCATTTCATGTCATATCATGCAGATATTGATGATCAAATGCAAAAATAGGTCAATACAGAAGAAAACTGCAAATGTGCACAACCCGCTCATACTTCGATCAAAAACTCCGCACGAAAATATTCCACACTCGAAAAGCCTTTGAAATTGTTTGCAGAAAACGGTTCAGCTAACAAAGTTTGCAATGAATTCGAAGAGAACCAATAGTATCGCTGTTCTCTTCTTTCTTTATATCTATCCTGCTCCCACTAGGGCCAATACATCTTCATAACATAGTATTGATTGGCCTCATACAAAATGAGCTGACTAACCTACGTAGTTAAGTGAAGCATGATATGAAGCAAATTGCTTATACAAATCAATCACAGCATTCAGTCGGTCGTAGTAGGTATTTATGCTAATAATGTTCACTCAATAATTATTGGGCATTAATGTACTTTAATCACTAAAGCTTACTGGACCATTTTGTCGTTTATTGGTAAGCAAATGGTTCTCTTTTGATCGTACCTTCTAATTTTAAAGAAACAAACCTAATTCGCGTAATAACAGGCACAGCAAACATTAATAAACACAAAAGTTTAACATTTAAATTTCATCACACCATAAATTTACACTGCATAAAATGAGTTGTTAATATATCAGTATCAGATCCTAGTTATATGCTTTCTGGCTTAGATAGACAATATCAATGACATGTATAGGTAATTACGTTTATTCAGCATTGCCGTATAGCGCATTGTTATCTAATACAGAGTAATGATCTATTTGATATATCAATACAACCCTACTTAATTATTTTGTACTATAAAGTAAAGGGGTACCTTATCTACATAATAACAAATTCATTGATATGAAAGAAATAAATCTTCTATTTTGTATCTTGGATCAAAAAACGTATAAATCCAACCATATAAACAACGTTACGAACATCGAACGCATCAAAAACGGTTCTGTAATTGACTTGACACCTCATCGTTATTTTGGGCCCGAGAACATTCCTAGTCGTCCATTCGTTCGGAAACTACTCGTAGTTCTATTTTTGAATTTATTGACTTTACTATAAACGCACAGATTTGGACACAATGAGTTGTAACCTATAATATTATAAAGAAAGAAAGCGACTTTCAAGTATTATTTAGTAACACTACAGATATGTACGTTGCTCACAATGACAATTTTTTTATAAATAATAAATCTACAATTTGCCAAATATCATTTACTACGTAAAAATTGGGTTTTTACCTCCTAAATGACAGTAAATTTAAATGAAGTGAGGAATAAATACTTCATGCCCTACTACTTTATTATTATTAAATATTCAAATTCAAATTTAGACCACGATGAATTAGACGCAGCGATCAATCGCCGATAAAAAGTTAGACAGTCTCGAGTTTCTTGATGGAGGTACGATAAAATTTGTCAAAAAAAAAACAGATATATCAACAGTATCTACCATAAAGAATTTGCCTATCCTTTACTCAAACGATGTTTAGTACAGTAATAGAGTAATTCAGTCTTGGGTCGACAAAGTTGAAAGGCAACTCGGAACTTGGGTCACTTGCTACTTAATATTACTTTAAGAACTTGTCTCATTTGTATCAACCTTTCGTCAAGCTTCACCTTTTTCTTTTTATACAACAAAAGACGCGCCTTTATTATTCCGTGAAACCCTTTCTCGATCGAATGAACTTAGTGAATAAGTAAATCGGGAGCCTGGACTAATATTTACTGTCGTTTAATGGATTAAGGGTTTTTATAAATGCGTAACCTCTGAAATAAACAAGCATAGATTAGAGAAACCAAAACTCGGCTATTGAAAGATCACGTTCTAAAATTGAAAATATAGTTGAATTAAATAATCCCAGATTAGCTTTAATTTAAAGAACAGATTAGAGTTTACTCCTTGATTACTCCGTGTTTATTGTTAATACCAAATCTTATTAAGTCAGAGACAAGAATACAATTATAGTTAATCAATAATGAATTATTAAGGAAGTTAATGAGTTGAGAATAAACAAATCAATGATCAAACAATTTTAAATGGAAAATTAAGCGAAAGAAAAACATTGCAGTAATGGCAAAGATCAAGAAAGACCGCCTTTAAGGCGATTCCGAAGCATTTGTACTCAATGAAAACTGTCATCTGCTGAAACGAACTGCAAGTCGATTGTTCTATTGACACGGTTCCGTCTTCTTAAAGACGCTTCTAACTTAAGACCAAGACTTCGAGACCTACTTTCATTGACTAATCGCTCTTAATGAGAATTCTCTAATAGTGAATTGTATTCTATCGCCAATCCAGACTTCAACTTTCAATTTAAACTCGTTGCTAGGCAATCTAAAATCTAATAGCTTCGTAGCTCTTTTGTCGTAATTAAGATCCCATTATATTTTTTAATCAAAATTTGTTTCTCCATAATGTAGGTAGTAAACTTGCTTGCAAAGAAATCTAATTTGAAGGAAGATTTCATTTCATTCAGCGAAGGTAAATACTGTTTAAGACATGATTTTTCATTTAATTTCTCTTTGTTCTTAGCAAATTTAGAAAACTCAAGGCTAGCTAAAAACCTGTTTATAAATAGGTATAAAAACTAAACTGCTCTTATAAATAGCAATAAACAGAATAGTAAATGTTTAAGGTGAAGACATTTATTTTTCTAGAACCAATCAGGAATGTAGCTGTGATGGTCAAATAAGATTCAGCAATATCGAAGCAAAGCCAGAAGCCAAACGACCTATAAATGGGAATGATATCGGTGACATATTGCAAAGCGGCATCCCCCCATTATTATACCCCAGAAATATATAATAGTTCAATTTCTGTCGCTATAACATGATTTGGAAGATATAAGCTATTATTCAGTAGTAACCCTATTCAGAGACTATCTTGATAAAATAATAGATGTAGATTAATCAAATTGCTTATCACTCTTGGGAGTAAATATCGAAGAATTAATTGCAGTAGCCCAGTAGTTAAATATCGAAGAAGTAACAGAGGTAATACATAAAAAAATGTGGAACAAAATTTTATTAACTCTTTATAAATTGTAAAAGCAATTCAAAATAAAGACAAAAAACGTATAGGACACAACGTCCAACCGAAATGCGTATCTGAAAACAGAAGGAAATCCAAAATTGATTACTGCAAAAACGTAACAAATGTGATTTAATAAATCGCGGACCAAAAACCTAATAAAATCGTCAGCGCATTAAACCAAATGGAACAGAAGTAAGATGGGCTAATGCGAATCATATTGCTGACACATGGCGAGGCAGTGTTGCCAGCTATAACCCCGCGTTGTGCCTTTGTTACACATAAAACAGTATACGACTCCGGGTATACGACTAAAATATGAGTTAATATTTTGTATTACTTACTCATATTATTCGTATTGACTAATTAAAAGACATGTTTGATAAAAGTTTAAAAACGATGTGTATGAAGTACTTATTTGTCGACATCGATTTAAATAGAAACGTTGTCATAAGACACATCTTTTTTCGGTTTTTAACAACAAATGACTAGGCTGATTATTCTTTATCTCTCTGAAACTCTGAAATTCTCATCTGATTCTGGATGTAATATGGATTATATTTGTTATCTCTGGTCATACGCCATGTTTAAACCCCTACTTACGAGAACGTACCACCTTCAACTGATAAAGGAAGCCCAAAAATTTTCATAACCATTCTTTTAAAAAGACAGTAAGAGAACAACGACACCTATACCTCCCTACATCAAAATAAACTCGAGTTTACCGTACAAGCAATAAGAAAAGCCGAAGAGTAAATTATTCAACCTCAATTTACCCTCTTTCCAAAGGCGAGTAACCTCAAAATTCATTTTTCAGGGGTCTACGGTGGAATAAAATTCACGAGATTAGTTTGCCCAGTCGGAGGGTAGCTATCAATGTTTAGGGGCGATCCGGCAACTGGGGCAGAAGGGCCTATTTGCCGCTCCAATGAGCATTTTGTACTGCTGACGCAATTAACCACGTTCGTACCACGAGACCCTATACAGGTTTTATATGCATTTGACACGTTCAAACATAAAAATACTTTATGCGCTATTTTATGTTTGTAGTGCTGTTTGAGAAAAGTGTTTTATGATTGATTAGAAGCACTTATGTCGATGGGGCATTTCTGACCCTTTACTTTTGGTCAGAAACTATTCTATCTGCTAATATGTTCTCTAAAACTAAAACAATATCCAGCTCCCTAGCTCTGACTTCCCTCCTTTTTATTCAATTTTCTTGTTAGCAATTTATAAAAAAAAAAAATCATCAATTACAAAAGAAAAAACAAATACCTAATTTAAAGTTCCCCAGATCCATAGAGATATTTATTTATGTTTTTTAGTCACAGTAGTTATTCTGCATACCGTAAGTTCATTCACAGTTGTGCCGTACTCAATAACAGGTGTTGTGCTTTTAAAGGGATATTATTATGCTTATTGCACCCGTTTTATGTCCTACAAGCCGGTATTTATAACAAGTTTAATACGTGATAAAATCTTCGTACATTTGACTAGACCGGGACTAAGGACGGACCATTCAAAAAAGACAAAAAAATTGATTCAAACATCGAATGTTTCTCAGATAAAAATACATTGTAATGTGCCATTTGTCAACAAAACTAATCTTAAAGACTTTAGTTAAGTAAATATACTCTTAACGTAAAGTAAATAATACAAGAACCATCAAGCAACGTCATTCAAATAGTGGATTACCACGAACCTTACAACTTACAAGTCACATATTCCTTGAAGGAAATTCCGTACGCAAGGCGAGACTCTTATCAGATATAAAAGTAGAGCGTGGGAATTTCCCTGAATACCCAATGAGTAGAATGTGCCTTACCCGCGGCATTTCCGATAAAACCCGCTATGCGACAGTCCAACTCGACCATGGTTAAATTGCAATCACATGAGAATTCCTTCAGTCCCCTTCACGAGTGTAACTCCACAACTAACTATTGTTTTAGGTATATAAGATGGATGGTATTATAAGATGGATGTGATAAAGTGGTCATATTCACACCTGTTGGAAAGATACAATTATACAAATTTATAAATCTTAGTTTATGCTATTCTGTACAACTTTACAGACAGAATTTCAGTTCGCAATAATGACGAGGTCTATGTACCTATCTCCATCTTTCTGTAATACGCATAGTAGGTACTTAATTTTCCTGTAATTTACTGATTACCTTGGAATATCTTAAATATTCGATTTTTTTTTTTTATTATTTACTGTTTTTCTACCGTGAAGAAAGTTTATTATTTAATGTTATTCTTCCAGTAGAATATTTGAGATAACAAAAAAGATTTACCAGATTTTCGAACATACTCCGAGAATAACTACATAATACCTATAAAATACATTACAATTAGAAGTCACTCCCATAAAATAAAATTTATAGCATTGAAAGGTTCCGTATTCAAACGATTCAAATAGATCCTTAAATCTTGGGTCCATTTGTCGTTATTCCTCGACCATTCATGTCATCCCTATAAAGACTTGATCTTGTATACGATTGTTTATAAATTCTAAGGAGACGACATTTTTACGTAATAATACTTTTTGTACAACATTCGTTTTCATCAGCAAAATACATTACGATAATGATGAAGAATGACAAAATAAACATTTTCGTTTATACCAATACTTTCTTTCTTTTCTTTCTTTCAATACTTGATTTATTCATTTCATTAATAAACTGAACGATAAATCAATAATATCCGATATTTAAATTGAGTTTTGGGGTTAAAAGTAGAAAAAGATTTTTTTATGACCACATCTTTTTACATTATAAGCCTAGGTCTAGATAGTTTACCGAAGTATGCACTATAATACACAGATTTATTATACCTACTACCACGCTAAGCAAGGTAGGATGTATACCTAAGATGTTCGTATTGAAAAGGTAGGTATATATTACGAGCGTGTCTAGCTGTGTAGCTCAGTCACTCAGCGAACAATAGTCGCAGTGTACTACGCTCAACACGGCTTATATCGTTTGGCCACTAACCAAGCGGTTCTTCTTACGTCACTATATCTTTATCTTTAAAGTCACACGTCACGTCTACGGAGAGCGCTGAAAAAAATATATGGGTAAGTGTGATTTTTCAACAACACTTATGTTACTTAATATCTTTTGGAATGAGCGTATACATCGGTTTGCTAAAAAATCGGCTAATACACTTTCTTCGCATGATTGGTTTTACGTATGTGTTACTTCAACATTTAACTCTTTTCTCGTAACTTACTTCAGAATATTAGAAACTTCCTCCCAAATACTTTCTTAAAACCTTGCGGCTTACAAATATCATGTTTTTATTCTACTAGCTAATAAAACTGACAAAGAAATAGAATACTAAGTATTATACCTAAAACCTTAGCTAGAGAATTCCAAACACGAATTAGAAATGGAAAATGATTTTCAACAATGTCCCGTCCGGTTTTATTACGAAGCCTTATCTATATTTTACGAGCTTAGACTCTCAGCTAACAATAGAACATGGAGAGGCTGTATAGAACTACCTTCGCTAGCGGCCACGCAGCGAGCGGATTCTAGATTATTCTAGAATCTAGACAATGTAAAACGGTTGAAAAGATATTCATTATGAAACATCAGTTTCTACACTATTGCCTCTTAAATCCATTTTTTTAAATACGCATAATTTAATAGTTATTAATAAAGCTCTTTAATATAGTTAGGTAGAAAAATATCGCATTTAATAATTCAACACATACTCGTAGGTTTTAATTTTTATAAAACGCTAAGAGTACCTAATTAAGTAATTAGTAATTTGTTCCTATACTTTGTCGTGCTTTAAATTTTCAAACTAAAGCCTTAAATACTTAAAGCCTTAAACTAAATAACTATTTATAAATTGCATGTCAATAACAGCATTCCAAGAGTCGTATAGTACTTCATAATCTTATTTGTCAGTAAAATCGCATCACCGCACCGTTGCGACGCATCAAATCTTCATAAATGTTCTCGAAAACTCCTAGGAAGTAGTGCTCTAGAGGGTTCTCAGGGAAATTAAATGTCGCTTCCCTTCTCTTCGAGGCGACACGACACTTCAAATGACGTAGACTTTACCGCAAGGCAATATGTACATCGTGAAAAGAGGGATTATACCTCGCTGAGAAGGTAGGTTTCTGAATAATATATAATCTGGTGAAACTCAAATCATGTTAAATAATTTAATTTCATTTGAGTAATGTAAATATGACGAGATAATTATTTATTTACATATTTGGTATGTAAGATTTTTTTCTCTTTATATCAGATTTATATTCATAACCAACTTCTGACAGCATTAGATAGTTTTTTTTTAATATCAATGTCAGTATGTCTACTAAGAATCGAATCTGAATCGATTTTTTAGAGAATTGATACTTTACGACCTGAATCGTAGTCTCGCAAGCATTGCGAAGTCAACAAAAGTAATCGATTGATGTTTAGCGTTTAAAGAATCGCAACTTTAGAGGCCATAACTAATCTCAGAAAGACATGAAGTACCACTCAAAACTTCGACTTCGACTCAGGAAGGGATTAAACCTCGAATAGAAATTCAATTTTTGAATCAAATAAATCTCAGATTACGAATATGTATCTATCAGACATGTATATTACCTATATTGTTTTACATAATAAAACCTCAAATTTCTTAATTCCACACACGTTTATTTCACAGATCTTTTGAGATTTAACGTTACAATTGGAATTTAGTTTTGAAATACTTTGTAGTTTCAAATATTTCTAATTTCTTTTCACTTCCCTTATGCACCTGGAGAAATATGCGTATTGATAAAAAAAAATCGTTTTTGAAACTGGCAAATAATTTAATTTATTGACAAAAAGAATTTTTTTATTTTCTTCTAACTAAATATTTATTAAATTTGGAAAATGACGATAAGATGTTTTGTTTAAAGATGAGATCCTTAAGTTTAGAAGAGTTTTTAAACTTTTTCTGGTGGTAGGTACGTTTGTCTTACATTAAAAAACCAATAGGTATCCGTTATTACAAATTGTACCCCAATTAATATCATACATACTCCTAGAGCAATAAAGCCTTGCTATAAATCTACTATTTTTTTCACGACTACAGTAGATATTTTTGTCAGCACAACTAAAACTATATTGCCAAAAAACTACCTACAGCTTAACTGAATAACCATAGTGGTCGAGGAAAATGTTATTCATAAAACACGACGAAAAATCTAGACTCTATTTTCTCGCAACTATTTTCTAACCACAAGTTTCCGATATGTTTACCAGCAGAGCTTTGGTCCGTAGAAAAGTTTATCAAACATTTCAAGACTAAGTTCTTTCGTTTGCTGACAAATTGAAATGGTGACACAAACGTCACAACTCTTCGAACGCTTTATCTACTTCTACAAAACGAAATAACTCTGACAATAAAATGAAATTGCCAATGTGACTGAAGCTTAAGAAAGCGTTCTTCAAAAGCCATTAATCGCAAACATTTCCCTCGGTTTCCAGAACTTTTTCCAGAAATTAGGAAGATATTTCATACTTTACTCGGGCGTAAAATATCCGCTTATTTTTGCACAATCTCCCTTCTTTTGTCTTTAAGTTTTCACGGAAACCTTTTCTGGTTAAAATGTATAATTTCCTAAGAACCTGGGGCTTTTAGGTACAGTGTATAACTTACACACATTGACCTCTATAACTTACACACAGCACTCCTTATAACGTACGTATTTATACTTACCTATAATAATATGTTAAGTATATTGCGGAGGAAATCTTCAGTTTTGAGTGATCTCATGTCAACCATATGAAAATAGTTTTATTATTTAACGGGTACCCGTATGTATATATCCCTAAGAGATATTATGGATTTGTGAGTTCCCAACGAGATAGTCGTCAGGCCTCATAATAGTAATCATGCATAGCAATAAGTGAACGCAATAGCAATGTATTTTGTGTAATCAAATACCTAATTATGTATAAGAAATTTTGTTTCCCAAAAAGTAACTGCATTTTGCATACGTCTCAACTTACAGTACCTGAGGAACACCCAAATTCTCTGTCAACTAATTAATTCTCTCCTCCTATACTTAAAACAAATGCACATATATTAACTGCTGCAAGTTTATAAACCAACTTAGGGTACTTAGCATCTTAAGATTCCAAAACTGGTCTAAGCTCTAATTATGATTCAGGGTTCGTCTTTCCCCGCTATCTCAAGTGAAAACGCACTAATCCCTGCGAGGTTCCCCGCCCAAACCAAGGATTAACTAAACAATGGGACAACACAACTCAATTTATACTCATTACGACACATTATTCCCGGCTCTTGAATACAAAGTTTGTCCAAACGATTTATGAAACGTGTACATGAATATTTCATTACACAATCTGATTTGAATTCATTAACTGGAGGTATATTTTTATGATGTCTAATTACTTACTTTTCCTGCTTTATTTTTCATGCTTATTCACCATAGTATAATGAAATGGGTCCCGCTTATTCATGGTTAATTTTTCCTGCTAATGGTGAATCTTGTTTTCGAATGAATTAGGGGAGCCCGTTGCGATACGATGTATCGTAATATCGACACAGCAAACGATATATCAATATTTAATAAAAATATTTTGAGTATATACGATACACTCGATACATTTTTTGATTGAAGGTTTAGAAGGTGGCTTGAAGGTAGGAAAAGGAAAATTGTGGGTTGGTTTATCTATAAATAAATTACACAGCAAAATTGGAAACTATAATGTTTTAATATTAAATGTGTGTAGACTTTGAAGTTTAGTACATTTATAATTGAGTACATATTCACGCAGACCTGAAGGGGGAGACCCCCCCTTGGCAACGCCCATGTTATTAACAATGGTACCCAATACACAGTCATGTACCTAATACCTACTTTAACCTGAATTACTATGTCACATAGTATCGCAAATATCGAATATTATAATCAAATATTTGCTACCAGTGTAATGATATCGGCCCACGTCCAGTAATTGAATTTCAAGCGCCGTTTATTATTTATTCATGGAATACATTTAATTGCATTACACGCAACTAGCGCTCTCATCAATCAGATTAATTTACCCATGATAATTGGTTTTAGTCGATGAATTTCTATACTAGCCCTTCTCTTCGTAGCCGCTTACATAAACTGATAAGTAGTTACCTCAAAATTAGAAAGGTCAAAATTGCAAAATGAATATGATAAAGTCACAATTTAGTAGACAAAATACTAAACTAAACTAGGACACCATATCTACATTATACAATACTATGAATATTTTGAATGTAAATTTTCTTTGAATGAGAATCAATAATAATATTGGTGAATAGCTCAGTAAAAACATTTTTTTAATCAGTAAATTAATTCAGTTACTTAGAGATTTAGGAATTCGTTTATTTTATTACAATCTCTAAATTACAAACGAAAAATATTAGAAATATTTTAAGATACTATATTATATGCTGTCTGTATCTAAGTACATACATTTGTATGTATATTTTTTTGGTACGCTCTCCAGCCCAAACTTGACAACTTTCCACATAAGAGGTGTCATTGAATGAAAATCGTCTCCTTAATGGTACCTACTTAAATGACGTCATTTTAACAGCCCGTTTTTAGCTATTGGGTTTTAGATTTTCTATTACTTATAGCAGCTTCCAAAACGATACAAAATAAAGCAGTTTCTAGTCAACATAAAACAGACGCGTTGCAACACAGAGATGTTAAATAAACTCTATATTTAGAACTGGACCATTTAGGTAACCGATGACGTGAGTGGATGGAGATTAATTACATTAGCACGCAACATAAATCAACATTGGATCTGGTACGAGGCGAATCTGGTTCAAAATAATTAGTAATTAATACGAATGTTTACTTACATTGTTCTGTGGCTCAGTATTGACTTTTCCTAAGGGTAATCAACATTATTTGTTCTTTCTAGAACATCTAAAACGTATAAATTACGATATGTTTTCATCGCATGCCAAAACTTTACACGGAGTTTGCCGAATTTTCTCTTCGCAGTTTACAATCCACGAACTGATTTATTAAAATAAACTCGAGGGTGTCCTTTCATTAATAACTATTATTTATTTTAATCCATGCCTCATCTCTGGTTTATTAAGATTCAGTGTTAATGTAGAGTAAGAAAGTAGCAGTTTCTCATTTGCTATTAAATTGAAGTTAATTCTAAGATTAAGTAGTTAACATAAATTCAGATTATTTATTTATTGGATTTAATACATTATCGTCTCTATTATAAAAGTAACAAGCTACATTTTTTAACATATAGGTAACATATAGGTACGTCCCTCCCCCCAATTTTTAAAAGTCTGTTTTTTTTTCTACTTTATACTACTCTACTATAACGAGTATAGTTTTG